>ML732174.1:0-253832 GCA_009176345.1 Aspergillus leporis | reverse complement strand
GCGTTATCTTTTACCATGGGCTCTCTCGCCCTTTCTTTTGACTGCAGCAGCTATGTAAACGCGCCAAAGTCCCATACATGTACACAGAACTAGAACTAGGAGCTAGTTAGAGACATCCAGAACTTACCTCCTGGCGGCCTTTGCCCCAATAGGGGATCTGTGGGTCACACGCCTAGGCGGTGAACCACGGCCGTAAAATACAACCAACCAACCAACCAACATTCATCTGACAATGACAAGGAGTTTCTTAAGCGGATTGACGATCAATGGAAGACCATGTTAGCTGATTGGTATGGCGTTGTATCAGCACGATCGATATCAGAGAAAGACCGGGAATGGGCTCGTTTTAAAAGGACCTATCAACACCCTGCATTTCGAAAGCTCCTACTTTATATGGAATCTGAACTGCTTCATCAAAAAACGGGACGGGGCTTTCTCCGCTACTATACAAACGCCTATATGCATTTTGGCCAGGTAGCTACATCTCGCAGTGAGGGATCCCACTGTCGAATTAAGCGAGATATTCAGAGCTCTTTAGGTGATTTACTAAACGTGGTCAACTCAATCGAGCGTACAATCACCAATCATCATCTTCAGATTGATCAAGCACTTGCAAATGAGCGTATTCAGGCGCCTAGTGATCTATGAGCTGAACCGCTGTTCCAGGAGTTCATTTATCGTATCTCAATCCACGCGCTCAATAAGGTGCTTAAGATACAAAACCGCTATCTACCAATAGGCCCAGGAAAGCCGCCGATTGAGCACTGTAAAGGGATTACTAGTAGAACACTAGGAATCCGTGTATTCATATTAGTCTACATCATCGCGTATCTAGGGAGCCGCTGCCTATCTCAGCATTCCATTTCCAGTGGCTGATCTCACGGGAAGATCTATCTGAACCGCTTGATCTACGTGATCTTGAACAAGATCCGCCAATTGAATGGCCTGATCTACTAGAACCGCTAGCTGTATGACCCTATGGAAGGCCTAGGGGTTCTAGAAATCGTGAGATCTCAGGCTTCGAACGTACCGAACAAGGTCTCCGGCGGCGAGGCGCTCAGGCAGGCGCTCAGGATAATCCTATCATACTAGGAAATCTTTCCTAAATAGGAAATACCAAAGACTTTAAAGCCGGCGATATAGGCCTTAGGCATACATATAAGTATTACCAATACGGTGTAAATTACCTTCCTAGTCAAGTATAGTATCTCGTCCAAATAACAATTCCCTAAATTTTGGTGTGAGACTCAACAGTGCACAAACCTTCCACCACACTTGGAATATAGTTTCCTGGGCATGGCACTGGGCTCGCTGGTTCATATACTCCTGGAAGACACTGGGCATAAGCATGTCCCATACCTTACTAGAGCAATGGAAGTGATGCAACACCTAGAAGTTCAATATGTTAATAGCTGTTCAGTGATGTCCAAATAGAAATACAAAACAAAATGGTGGCTGGAATGACTTACTGCCGACTGCTTCGCCCGTACCTCGCCGTAGGTCGTACGGTCTCATAGCTAGAATCATGCCAGCAGCCAAACTCAAACGTTGGAGGTAATACAGGTATGTGTGATATTTCAATAACTTCATATCATGCGTCCTATTCCCGTACCCAGTCGAGATAGGTTGCTGACATACTGGAACGTTCAGTCTATCCTTACGAAATTTGAGGCGGTTGGAGCGCCGAGGAGCAAGTAGGTGACTGGAGAAAACTTCCTCAACAGAACGAATATTGCTCTCGAACGCATCATCAAGAATCGCCATGATAATAACAAGCATTACAATATCGAATACTGACGCGTTCACTTCGGATATCAGAAATACTTTACTGTGATCTTATTAGTCTTGGTAACAAGTTTTGCCAGTAGAATACTTACCACTTGGGCTTATTATGGTGACCTTCTGTGTGTTTCAGGTCAATCTCCATTACTAAGTGATCACAAGGGCCATGGGAATTTGATAACAAGATCAAGCTTATCTGACCGTAGTAAAGAGTCTTTAGATCCTTGCTCATTGTGTCCCAATCTATTTCCTTGTCTCCCTCGTGATCTTTATTACCACGACGGTAGAAATGTGAAATATTGGTCCGCTCATTCCTCTCCACGTATACTAATGCCCCTGACCGACTAGTGGTATAAGCGGAAACAAGGAGAAGGAAGGCCAGCTGTATAATTTACCTACTATCGGGCTATGGCGTTGTGTCTAGTACCCAGTGATGGTGAAGCATTAGGTATAAGTTATTAACGTTCATGACAGGTTTGTCTCCGACAGACAGGTCCAGCTTATACAAGGGAACCAGGGTCCCAGTCGTCTACTAGCCAGTAGTTAGTGGATGGGACAGGGAGAGACAGTGATGGATCTTACATCATTAATGCCACTGCGGCATTTGGCGTGAACACCGCGACTAACAGCTTGGCGGTACAGCTGACACATACCCTCCAGTATTCGAGCAAACTGCTGAACGTTCTTATCGCGTAGTTGTCAAGTATCTATTTCAAGAAGATCATGACATCTCCTTTCCGGACAGCCACAAGAAATTCTAGTCGGTGTTCCCTGAGAAAGTCGTAGTGCCTGACATCAATCCTGTGTAAGTATCCTACGAGCTTACTCTAGTACATGGAATGAAAGCGAGATCCTATTGGGTAAAAAGGGTGCTTAAAACGGCATCGACGGACTGCCCCGGTTTTGGCAGCCATTTTACCGTCAACTAGCGTTGGGATGAAAAATAACATCGAATGTGATCTGATAAATTATCAACAAGGAATATCAATTGCCCTAGACCGATCCTATTGGGATGATAAAAGATCGGCATGGCTTATAAGTTGGGCCTTCCCGCAGAGAACCGCTCGAGCACTCCCGCTCGAACTTCGTGTACAATAGCTGCAGCACCCTTCACACCATGAATCAAACCAATGGACGCACCAGCATAGGTCGCAAGCCTCCCCTCGGGTCCCCAGCCAGCATCACCAGCCTTTAGAGCTTCGTCATGGTCCTTTTTCAACTCTTCAAATGACCGTCCCGCTTGATGCTCCACAAAACTCATATTGATAATAGTGCGCGGTGAGTACTCCTCTGGCCAGCCCATCGTGCCCCGAAGATGATTGTAAAGTAACGTGCGCGTAGTCGTAACCGCTCCATCACAAGCCCGCACGATCTCATTCTGATATCCACGGCTGATACGCGCCTCCTCCGTGGCCAGAAAACGTGTGCCCATCACAACCCCATCGGCGCCAAGACAAAGTGCCGCTGCCGCACCCCGCCCGTCAGCAATTCCACCGGCAGCAAGTATGGGGATCTGACTGCCTGCTAGCGCATCGATGACCTCCGGGAGAAGCGTAATGAGCCCGAGGCCGTCTTTCGCCCGACCGTGACCACCAGCATCAGCCCCTTGAACAACAATCACATCCGGTCGCTCGGACCCCTTCAAAAGCCCCTTCGCCTCGGCAAGGGTACCAATCTGAATCCAAATCTGCGTCTGAGACGACGCATCACGAATTCGACGGGACCAATTGTCGTAATCTTTTTGACCGTTTCGCGGGGCGAAAAGCCACGCAGTGCATGGTTTGAACTTCTGAATAGCCGAAATCGCAATGTCGAGGTCATCACTCCAGAGTTGAAAACCGACGCCAATTGGAAGGGTAGTCGTCGATGTCGAGAATGCGGATGAGGACGTACGTAGGTCCTGGACTAGGGCTGTGATCTCCTCGAGGTCTTTGATCATATCTTGTGTTGTGACGCCTGGTCCTAGGAAGCCCAGCCCGCCTGCGCGCGACACAGCGACGGCCAGCGCGGGACCGGACATGACTCGCATCGGCGCGCTCACAATCAAGGGGCTTGAGGCCCATGGATAGGAGCGAGAGAGACTCGTTGGGGGATGGAGTGCTTGTGACATTTTACTATTGTTTCTCTTTTATCTATTAACCAGTCGTTCAAAGATGCTGTGGAGGGGTATGTGGATATGGATGAATTATCAGGCTGAAAGATGAGGTGACATTAGTTATGGTGAGTTGCGGGAACTGCGGAGGACAAGGCTAAGGGTCGGATCGGGTATTGTGGGGGTTCAATATTATATTATATCAATAATATGGATCCATACCCATGACCCACTTTCCAACCGGGCCAAGAATCTGCAATGTCATAAAGCATAATCATCGTCATCTGCATGTGAATGAACTTGTTGACGGTGGGTCCAGGACAGGCCCGGGCCCCGAAAACCGGGAATATGCTTTCCGATTGCTGAAGAATCGCCCTGTGAAATAGGGCTCGCTTTCCATCTCATGCAAGAGATTGAAATCAGTACAGCACTCACAGCCAATCCCACTCCAAAACCGAGTCACATTCCTACACATATTCCTCTTCATACTTCATCGTCCTCACAATCATGTCCACCGACTCGAAATTCGACGACCTGCACCAGCTGCTCCTCGACGAGGGGCTAAAGATGCGCCGGGAAGTCCTCGGCAACGAGTACGTTAACCGTGCGTGGAACAACGCCAGCGATTTCGCGCGTCCGGGACAGCAGCTCATTACGGAGTGGGCCTGGGGCAACGTCTGGCAGCGGCCAGGTCTGGACCGAAAGCAGCGCAGTCTTCTCAGTAAGTGAAGTTCCAGTATTATTTCGTCACGGATGGAATGGAATCAGTCTATCTATTCAGGGTTTTGGAGCATTCCGAGCATCTTGCGGCTCACAGTACAGGACGACATCTGCTGACGCATGCACTAGCCTTGGGCATAATCATCGCTCAGAAAGCGTGGCTGGAGCTGGCCTTGCACACTCGCGGCGCCATCAACAACGGCGTCTCGGAACTCGAGATCAGGGAGACGGTGCTGCATGCAACGGTCTACTGTGGCACGCCGGCCGGTGTCGAGGCGATGATGGTGACGGAAAGGACGATTAATGAGATGTTGGAGAAGGGCGAATATAAGCGACCTGAGCCCAAAACTTCAAACTGATGTTTAACTTTATGATTGTCATGAAATAGGAAGCTTTAGAAACTTGACATTTTTGGGAATCCCTATCTCTTTCCCTTAAGTAATTAGCCAGTTAACCAGAGCTAGTCTCGTCTGAGTCGTCGAAGGTGGATTGTGCAGGAGGCCTTAGTTAGTTATTCTAAAGGCACTGTGGCCGCAAGACAAGTGCTACTTGGGTGCCTGGTATTTGGGCACAACATGGTGACAACTTTAACCAAGGTTCGGCACGCACGGCATAGTTGCTAGGCAAATATTCCCGGACTTTGTAGAGACGCAGCGAGGTACGGCTGCAAATGAAATAGAATTTTGGCAACCATCACCAACGACGCTTGACATCTGATTCCCAGTTTCGTGTGCAGTTGAGAAGGCTTCAACGATGCTATTATTGTTGTCTAGAAGGGCCAGGCGTAGAGGAATCTCCCACAGAAAAATACATAATTACTTCGCAAAATGAAAGTATTATTTCACATAGAATTGAAGGCATTAAAATTTGAGGGTCGATTCTAGCTATCACATAGATCTACCTTGGCACCTAAATTTTCTAAGTCTTATATTGAAATCGATATCTCTATTACTGACATTCTTTTTTTTCGCAATCGTAGATACTCATTAACAATTTTTCCTTTCAGTCCCGTACTTCCAAGACAGAAACTTCTGCAACCTCAACATTTGGCCACGACTTGACCCCCGTTGGTTGCTGTGTAAATCCCGTCTCAGCCATTGCTGCATTCAGTGCAGCCCGCGCCACCGCATCTGTATCTGAGAGAGTGACCGAGTTAACACCCGGTCTGGCACCAGCTGCAGTAACCCAGTGCACGCCCTCAGTAGGGACACCAACAGCGAATCGCCTTGCATGAGCGCGACCCTTAGAGTCGATGAGATGGTACGGGGCATTCGTTACATCCAGACCACCGGTTTCATAACCGTCGACGATATGCGGGCGGCATTGGCCCGACTTCAGCAGGTGGGCGAGAAGATCATCAGCAGTGTTTCTGAGGTTCGGTTCCGGCAGACGCGCCTCAATGAGGGTGGTGACCCGCACCGTCAAGCCGGGCACCTCGGGGGAGTGCACGACCCACGCCCCGTCTTCAGCGCGCACCTCTGGGCGAGGGCCAAGGACATCGAGGATACCCGCCTCGATCAGGGCGATCATCTGCTCGATACGCTGACGAGGGGGTCCGATGGATAGGAAGGCGTTGAGAGGCGTGTACCAGTGGTCGAGGTGGTCACGGTGCGAGACACCCGACAGCCCAGCATGGTCAACAATGAGTCGCAGCTCGTTGCGCAGATCGCGCATGACATCTAGGGCGGCCTTAAGCGGGCCATCAACGTTGCCAAGTGCAGCCTCGTTGGCGTCCTCGCGCAGATAGTCGAGCAGCCAGTCGCGCCAGACACCAGCCGTGAAAGTCCGCTCCCCGTACGGCCGGGAAATACGCTCCCAGGACCAGCGGTTGTCTTCGGTTATGCCGAATTCCTCGAGGAGCTGCGCCTCTTCTGCGCTCTGGTGTGGGGTGGCCAGGAACCGGTTCCGGAAGTCAGGGGTCTCCTTTCGGTGTTGTTTCAGCAGAGCCTCGTAGAAGACTGTTTCCACTTCCTTTGAGACGAGCGGCCAGATCTCGCTTAGGAAGTCCGGTGCATTTCCGGATTCAGCGCGCTTGCGGAAGTCAGTGATCACCTCTTCGGTGATGATGAGGGGGTAGTGGCGGCCGTATGCCCCCTTTGCGTTGTCGCCGCGGGCTTGATACGGGATGCCGCGGCGGGAGCCGGCGTATAGCCGGGGCTCTTTCCCGGAGGGGTGGTAGCGCAGGCTGTGGGTTGTACGGGTGAAGCGGCCGCCACGGCCGGTGGTCAACAGGGCCATGTAGTCGAAGAAGTTCAGGCCGAGGCCGCGCAGGAAAACCGGCTCACCGGGCTGCAGGGAGGAAAGGTCGACATCCGCCGGGTTGGAGGGTGGAAAGTGGCGCAGGTTGTTGCGTCCAGCGTATACAGCGAGCTGCTGATGCTCGGGGTCCAGGAGCAGAGGCAGATGACCCTGAGAGAGGACCACGGCGGCGAGGCCAGGGAGGATGCGGCCGGTAGACAGGGTGAGAGTCTGGCGGCCATCAGACGCGTTATCGAGGCGGACCGCGCGGGCAGTGTGCACCTCTACATCCACCTCGGGAGGCGCCTCGCGCACCACCTTGCTGAAGACCCATTCGAGATAGTGACCGTACTGGGCACGGGTTGGGTAGTCGTCGGGGCCCAGCCCGAGTTTGGCAGCACTTGCCCATTTATACAGACTCGGTCCCTCGCGGACGGGGCCTGAGCAGGTCACGCTCTTGTCAGTGAACAGGGTCACCTGGGATGTTACAGTGTTCATCAGCAGTTCTGACGACTGCTCGGTGCGCCAGACACGGCCAGCTCCTGGTGGTGAAGGGTCGACGACGTGGACCGTTAGCCGCGCACCTGGCGCGAGGAATTCTGGTGCAGAGGCGCAGAGGCGTTCCAGAGCGCTGGTTCCACGCGGTCCCATGCCGATGATGGCAACGTGGGCATGAGTGGTCCCTGAGGGCAGGGCTGGGACGGAGTACTTCATGGTGGATTTTGAATTTGATTTGAACTTTTGATTTGGACTCTATGGGGGATGATCGATGAGAAAGAAAGTTCGTAAAGAAGATAGTCAAAGGTATCTATATACTTGACCTATTGAGGTGTTCTGCAGTTTTTGGAAGGGGTTGAGGACGTTGATTATTTGGTTCCTATACTTCATCTATACTGAAGGAGCTGAGGACGTACGTATGCATCTCTAGTTGATGGCTGAACGTTAAGTTGAAACATCCGGTTCGAAACAGTATAGTAGGACAGGTTTTCGCGATTCCTTGGATACATAGAGACATTGTGACAGTGCAGTTGTCATCACTTACATGCACTGTCAATATGTTACAAGTATAGCTGGAATTGTTAGTGGATCTACGAGAATACAGAATTTAGACTCTTCCGCCCTGCATACCATAGCGGGTAAGGCTGTGGGCCACACTATGACAATGCATACACACTATGACAGTGCATGTCAAGCGTGACACTACATCATATATATTAACGCAGATCTTAGGGCGTTTATGATTGTCTGGGCTTCTCAAAAGATGCTGGATGCAAATTTCTCCGAAATTCGAAATTCGATATCCAGTAGAATCTTGCATGTTCACATGCACAATGACTCCATTTCTGTCCCACTTGCTCAACGGCGGAGCATTTCAAGTCTTCTATGCCTAAAACATGTGGAGTCGTACGCGTAATGCCTAATTCTCTTGTTAATTAGTCAATGAATGTCATTGTTGTAGAGGTTGTGCTGAAGTACCACCGTGGCTGCAGCGGTGTAGTGCAGAACGATATACATTCTAAACGTCTCATAACTCCTCCTTTACTTACAATGTACCCATTATTCAGCTTGCGCACCTCAGGTCCAGCCTCACTAAAGTCTCTTTGCCTCCCACCGTCAAAGCTTTGCCGGTTTCGGACTGGGCTGCAGCTGTTTGCATGTTTTCTTTCTTTTTTTTAAAACACACCACGCCCCCAGTATACTCAAAGCAATCCCCGTACCGACAGGGAAATCTTGCTTCGGCAATTGATTAAAACAGCAATATCTGGACTTTTCCGTTCGGAAACTGGCAGAATCTATGTAGTAGAATCTACCTAGAAAATCAATCAGCGCCAAAAGTTCAGCCAAGGCCATGCATGAAAAGCAACCACGCCTCCTAGTTACTACCGGAAACACCACATTTTAGTGGACAGACCCCCATTGCAATTGCCATGTCGTGGCTCAATGTTAGGGCTGACCCTGGATAGTAGAGTTTTGTTGGCCATGGCAAGCCGGGTGGCGGCGCCACCGACCCTTTCTTTGATGGAAGCTTTTCGTAGATTTCTGAGAACCTGTATGAACCTGATGATTTTGACCAATCACCTTAATCTAATCAAATTACTTGCTTCTATCAGGCCTCCTCTTTTCCACATACTCGATTCTTTCACGGCTTTCGCCGCTGGAGGTTCTTGCATTCCTCAATATATGTAGTTTATCAGTCTACCTTACGCCGATGGCTTAGGATATAAATATTCTTTCTTTTACGGCGACCGGTGCAGTTATTCGCTTACAAAAGAGGTACATTTACTAAAGTATGATGGTGAGGTTTTCTATCCACCTACCTCGCCGCTTGCGCCGCACTCGAAAAGCCTTATCAAAATTCCTCACCATGATCACTTCACCCCTAGATCCCATTCCTCCCCGAGTGTCCTATCTCGGCCCTGTGGCTTCATCCCACCCGTCCTGTTCCGTTAAAAGTGTTCCCAATTCCCGTGTTCCCGAACCATGCTTTCGTCGGTTAGTATGTTCCGTCCACCCAGCGCTTTTCTCGAGTATTATGCATGCCTCGGCACGACGACGGCCATGATAAAACATAACCTTAGCTCTGATATTGCCGGACTCCAAGTTGTATTGCAGTTAATTGCTCCATCACGCCTCGCACAGCGATTTGTACGCCAAGAAGAGCCCCTTCGTCCACTCCCTTCAAGAACATTGTTTCAAAGATCACGAAGAAATCGGTAAGCTTGAGATATCCCTTGATATATGGTTTCTTTTAACAGGAATGGGTCTACGTTGAGGCAAGTGGGCTATTTTGCCGTTTTGCAAAACGGCTAGGGCCCATCGGCTATTGCGGGGATACAAACATTACAATGCACCTGCGTAATTCTGAATGTGATCTACTCGGGTACTCCGTGATGCAATGTCCGCAATACCCGACAGCTCCGCGGCTTTCTGGTATGCAAAATTATTTCTTTACAGGAACCATGCAATTCTTCCCAGCGATATTATATACCTTTTGGCTTTTTCTCATCTGGTTAATTTTCGCTATTATCTTGGCCCTTTTTCCGTTTTATACTCAGGCTTGTTATGTCACTACTATATTGCCAGCAAAACAAGGGAGGCGTTTATTATCAACTAGACGAGGTTAAGCTTTTATATCACCTTGGGCCGACCCCAAGCACGATCCTCTTAAAATGAGCCTCCCACTATGGAGTCAAGGCAGGGGCCGAGACTCACAAACAGATGATACTGCAAGTAATGACAATCTTGAGGCGCAGGTGAACACTCATAACACAAGTAACTGCTTGTAACCCAGGCTGACTGTTGGCTTCACCTAGATCGAAAAACACACAGAGACAACTTTGTCTATGGGAGAAGGAAAACCTTTCCCTCCGCGTCTACCGGACTTAGAAGATTATGTCGTCACGTTTGACGGCCCGGACGATCCAGAACATCCTTACAATTGGAGTTTTCCTGTTAAGTATGCCAATTGCCCCGATCGCTCGATCCTCACTCACCTTTCCTTTTCCATTTAGACTGTACATCTCGGTCATCGTTTGCTTTGGAACCTTTGTCGCATCGTTCGCCAGTGCAATCTTTGCCCCAGGGACCGGCGGCGTCGCCAAGGCGTTTGGTGTGAGTTCCGAAGTTGGGATCCTTGGTACGACGCTTTTTGTTCTAGGCTTTGCTTCTGGTCCTTTGATTTGGGCACCCTCCTCCGAGCTGATCGGCAGACGGTGGCCATTAACCGTGGGCATGTTCGGGGTTGCGGTTTTTAGCATTGCATCCGCTGTCGCGAAAGACATTCAGACGGTCATAATCTGTCGCTTCTTTGCTGGGCTCTTTGGAGCTAGCCAGCTCTCTGTGGTCCCTGCCGTGCTATCGGACCTTTTTAATAATATCCACCGTGGCCCAGCCATCACCGTTTACTCGCTTGCTGTGTTTGTTGGGCCATTCAGCGGTCCATTTGTTGGCGGGTTTATCTCCTCCAGCTATCTCGGCTGGCGATGGACACTTTACATTCCTGCTTTCATGGGCTTTACAATGACCATCTTGAACATAATTTTTGTGAAGGAGACCTATGCCCCCTGTCTGCTTATCTCCAAGGCCGAAGCTTTACGGCAACAAACTTCCAATTGGGGGATCCATGCAAAGCAGGAGAAGGTTAAGGTGGACTTTCAGGAGCTGCTGGAAAAGTATTTCACTCGCCCTCTGAGATTGCTGATCACCGAGCCGATTATCTTGGTGATCTCGCTCTACATGTCATTTATTTACGGCCTTGTGTACGCTCTCCTCGTCGCCTACCCCTATGTCTTTGAGTCAGTCTATGGAATGAATCCTGGCGAGGCTGGCCTCACGTTTTTTGGCCTTATCATTGGCCAGGTGTGTGCCTGTGGATTTGTTCTCTCACAGCAGTCTGTCTACGTGCAGAAGTTGATCGCCAACAAAAACGTACCTGTGCCCGAATGGCGCCTGCCTCCAGCTATTATCGGGGCCCCAATCTTTACCGTAGGAGTATTCTGGTAAATAAGCATCGGAGAAACCTTCTGCAAGAAAGCTAGCTGACTCCACAACCAGGTTCAGCTGGACCGCCTGTACCGCCAGCATTCACTGGATGGTACCAACTGCTTCGGGAGTTCTGATCGGCTTTGGCATCCTGTGTATTTTTCTTCCGTGCTTCAACTATTTGGTGGACTCGTACCTTCCTTTGTAAGTTGTCAACTTGCCATGGGCTGTGAGATGGGATATATATATTAATCAAGTTGGCAGAGCTGCATCCACCGTCGCCGCGAACATTATCCTTCGATCTAGCGTCGCTGCCGGGTTTCCACTTTTTGCCAAGCAGATGTTCAAGAATCTCGGAGTGCAGTGGGCAGGGACACTGATTGGATGCTTGGCGGCCATTATGATTCCTATTCCACTGCTCTTTAAAAAATATGGACCACGGCTGCGGGGGAAGTCGAGAATTGGACCATAAAGGGGTTACCTTGTTCGTATGTCATAAGAATAACAAGGAGAGGATGTCACATGCATCGTGCTGTTTAAGTCCGGTTGTAGATCACATGCTCGGGTAACGCCGGGCAGAACAGAAAAGTGTTCCTGTTTCCGCCGCCCGCTCCCTGCCGCCTTTCTGGCCTACCGCCTTCGGTCTTCCCCCGCAGGCTGTTCACTCATCCTTGTTTACTTTCCCACATCCCCCAGACCCAGACCTGCAAGGGCCAGCAGTCCTCCTCCTTCGAAGCGCAAACGATCCCCTTTTCTTGCCTGTGAGCCGTGCCGCGCACGGAAAAGGAAGTGCAGTGGCGAATCCCCATGGGCTCCACCTGCAGCATTTGGTGCCATGATGTCATTACCACAGTAAGCGACGCGTGCGACAGCAGAAACCCACCCTGACCTCGGAACCTCCTCCCATCCACGAATCCAAACCCAGTCCCGGAAATGCTGGCTCGTACACCGAGCCCCTGGGGTCGAATTCAGGGGCAGCATTTTTGAGAAATGTCGGTCTCAAAGTGGACCTGGCAAACGCGCCCAAATTGAACCTCTTCGGCTGGAATGGCGGGAGACGCAAACAACCGGCCGGTCTGAACACGGTTTTGCCCATGCCAGTCATCGATATCTCTCGCTTACCCATATGAAGGCCCGGACCAATGCCTACCTCGCCAAGGTCGACCCGTGTTATGGGTTCACCAGTTCCTCCATTTTCTTTCGCCGCCTAGAGGCCTGTTGGCGGGCATCTGCAGAGGACGATACCTATGACATTGTGCTCGCAGGGGTCGCTGCTCTTGGGTTGGTATGATCTGACCAGCATGATCGCATTTTGCCCGCTTGAGTATCTGGCCATTTGCGAGCCGCTGAAGCGGCCTCCTTCTAGACTATCATCACTTCCACCGAGGAATGAGCCCACATATCTCGCGCCGAATCTAGGGCAGATTTGGTGATAAGCATTTCTCCCCGCGACTTCTACAGGGATTCTCGCAGGAGGCATGGATCTCCCCATCTAGAATCTTGGTGTAAACCCTAATTTGGAGCCCCAGGCGTATCCTGGCACCCAGTCGCCGAACTTTAAGCTTCATGGATGTCATGATAGTGAGCCATATGTGTGTGCTCTATCGAGTTCCGTGACACGATCGCTGCGCCTGTCACGAATCAGGTAGAGAAACGGCAGCGATCCTGGTGCGGCCTCTTAGCCCTGGAATGATTTCCGTTGCAGCCAGGACCCTGGTCCTTCACGCATGAAGGACCTCTCGGTGGCCGAATGGCTCAGTTATAGATACACTCGCAAAGATACACTATAGAGGAGCAAGGATCAGTCTCCGTTCCAGTATTCTACTTCCTTTGAATAAAATCGTTTCTCTACCGTTTAGCCAACGTATCCTTCCCTGGTTGACAGGCCTTCTACCTGACAAGCAGATACTCTTACAGCGCCCTTCATTCGCTTTAGGTACAGTACAGGCTGTATAACGCAGGTCTCAACATAGTCGTCGGCAGTCCTCTCGGACCAACCAGCCTGTTCCGATATCTGGACGATGACATTTACACACTTGTGTACCGTTAGGCATTAATGTGATCAGCTTCCCCATCCCCATCTGGTGATAATTTTCTGGCCACACCTCCAACGGCTTAGTGTCATAAGAACGGCGAGATGCTTCCAATGAATTCTTTCTAGTATTGTGCAGCGCCGATCTCAATAATTTTCCGTACCCGTACCCATACAAAACTACTGCCACTGGTAGAAAAAGCCGCTTCCCCACGTGGGCCTTCGGTCAGCGACAGGCGGTTTCATAGGCTCCAGGTCGAGTGCCGACACCACATGGGTCGATCTAGGTATTCCCCTGGTTCAGTAAAGGTCTGCCCTTGGGTACTACCGACGGACCTTGTACTGTAGACAGAGCCGATATCACAGTAGCCGGTGGACCCTGTGCCGATATTCAATAGACCATGAAAAAATCCCGAGGGGTGTATGTAGAGCCGAGCGGATAGTCCAGATCCGTTTTGCACTAGACAAAAGCTTGGTCCGAGAGCATCAAACGCCTTTAACCTATTCGAGAGACATGACGCGATCTGATACGAGGGAGAATACACGGGCCATGTACTCCAACCTCCAACCTCCAAGGTGACTCTACTTGTCACCTTCCTGTTTGAGAATTCAACTTAATTCGGCCGAAACCCGTCTTATGAGTTAAATCTAATTGTGTTTCATAGATTTGGAGTAAATAAAACTACTCTAGCTTCTTGTGTTATATTTAATAAGTGATACTATCTCATTACCAACAATCCAAAGTACTTCCATATATATTTCTTATATTAGTTATGATTTCTCCTGTTAAAGAGCGACCAGAATGGTCAAGTTCTGGTGTATCGCTAAATCCCGGCCGTGAATGACGATGGTATCATGTATTAACTAGTAGTCTAGACTTGCAGGTGGAACCCGTCTCGGCGGTGGCGCACGTGCACCAATGGTGGGGGAGAGATCAACTAGTCCGTCGGCCCGCCTGTCACTAGGAAATGCTTCAGCTGAAGCTCCGGTTCCGAAGACCCTCTTCATCTCTGTTCGCCAAGATTCTTGGCCTTCCAGCACATGGTACCAAAGTGTACGCGCCCTGTAGATAATCAACTCTGCCAAGCCTGCAGCTGTACGCGAGCTCCGGGGTGGCAACTTTGCCATCTCTTCATTCCCAGGTCCCTATATCCCTACATTCCAACATCTCGGATTTCCCGCCCCGCGAAGAGGGAGCGCGGTGCGGCTCTCCGTTTCATTTTGAGCCGGGGATGCTTGTTGCCTGGTGTACTTGTCCGAGTTCGCTTAGCGATTACGTGATAGATTGAGTCAACTATAGGATTCCGCAGGATTGGGATCCTGGGCTACTAATTGCGAAAGCAGGGTTTTAGAAATGATTCTTGAAATTATTTTTTTTTTTTTTTCTTTTTCTTTTTTTTCCCGCGATGGGGTCTGGTTTGTGGCTCTTAGGCACACTACACTAAGTGAATCTGGTGGATAAAGAGAAAAGAACACTATGCCTAAAGAGGTATACATAAGCTAATTCAGGCAGACCATCCAATTCCGAGATCGAGACTAGATGGAATCAGAGAAGCATCATCATTACTAGCGAATCGGGAAAAAAATATCACAAAAAGGAAAGGAAAAAAGAAAAAACTAGTCTAGTTTGGGTGCAAAATCGGAAATTTCGTTACTCATACTCATACTCATAGATCTGTTTCGTCAGGTTCTTGCTCGAAATGTGCTCATCTTGACTAGTGCTTATGGGCGACTCCACAATAGTAGTGTAGTGGACAACAAGACACTAGTAACAATTCATGAAGGAATGGTTTGGGAAAAGAAAAAAAAAAAAAAAAAAGAAAAGAAAAAAGGGCCGCCAACCAGTCCTTTCTCCAGGAAAAACAAAACCGCTGATCTACAAGTTGAACTTTCTTCGAATGACGGTTGTGGCTCCAATGAGATGAAATGCTTGCCTCACGCCTACGCTAACTACTACTCCCCACCTGTCTGGAGTAAGGCCCGTAAGCAATTTTCATCCCCCGCCTCTGCGGCATAGTGTAATGGTAGCCAGCCGGCCGCGTCAACGGAGCCCGGATCCGCATGATGCTGAAGGAGCTCGCGCACGATGGTGTGGTGGCCGCTGCGGACAGCTGTGTGAAGGACGGTGGAGCCCTCGCCGTCAACGGCGTTGGGATCGGCGCCGCGATCGAGCAGGAGGCGTACCGCGGAGAGATGTCCGCGAGTGACGGCGATATGGAGGGGGGTTGTCCAGGTGCTGGATCCGATGCTTCCGGCCCTCGTGGCTTGATCTTTATGTTGGCTGATAGGTTGAGTGGGTGTGTTTGCTGGCGAGGGATGGCACAGGAACTGTGGTTTGGCGCAGGCGTGGCAGTTAGCACAGAGGCTGGGAGTGATGATAGCTATGAGGCGAGTTGTTAGGTTCGATATACGGACTGAAGTTGTTGCGGGATGGATGACTCACGTTTGTTCGGGTTAGATGAGAATACTGTATCCATAGTATACGAGGAGAGGTCGGATTGGGAGCGTTGGCCCAATGGCATCGCCGTTGATGATGTCAGGTCGATGTGGCTGTATTCGGGGGCGTGCGGCGCAAACAGCATGTCGGGGAACAAGTTTTCTGCTGACAGCTGATCCATGCTGTAATCTAGACCTGATCCCAGAAAGGCTGAGAATGGTAGGCCTTCCTGGCTGCCATTGAACCCGGAACATCTGCTATTTCGATTGCCTGGCAGGCCGTTCTGTTCAGGTAATGATTTTGCACTGCTGCAGTCGCTGCTTTGTTCCCGTGATCTCGTTCCCTTTGTACCTCCCTTTGCGTTTTCACCTATATCTCACGTTAGCTGGGCGGCATATCAGGGTATAAGTGTAGGGCTTTGTACGATGTTTCCGCTGGGCAATCCTATTTCGCTCTCTCCGCCGTTCAAGTGCCAATCTCTCTTCCATTATAGACATGCCATGCGTGGAACGAGTAGAGGAACCCATTGTTGGTCAATGCTGAGTTTTTATTTTTTCTTTTGATACCCAGATCTTTGGAAAGGGTACATGAGACGTGAAACTTTATATATGGTTAAGTGACTGTCAGCGTGGCGACTGAGTTCCCTGATCTACAGGGCCGGAAATTGGGATCGTGCTGGCAAGGGTTGGCAGTTTTATTCCAACGGCGCCGACACTAATTTGTGCAAGTTGTGGTATATTGAACGAAATCCACAACGCTGCTACACGAGTGGGTATAGAGATCCCACTTTACTCACTGTGCGCAGCCCAGCATCCCATTGCGGTTTTGTTCAGGAATCCCACTGGAGATAGTTGAACAGCTAGAGCACGTACCAACTGACCAAAGCATTGGTCAGACTTAGTAAAGCTAGCGTTAACAACTGTGAGACGTATAGCGTCCTAGCACCTTTTGATAGTCCTTTTCACGCAATTTCCTGAAAGGGCTTCCATGATTTCGGTCGAACGGTGCTTTCTCACACCTGCCTCGGCTTCTCCGACTCGAATTACAAAAGGACCGTACAATATGCATGGCGTTCAGATCATTGATCATCCGGCAGTGACTCTAAATGACACACCAATTAGCAAATTGCATTATTGCATTCATTTAGTGTAAAAGGTATGGGCCTCTATGAATTCATCATTAGCGTCACAGAGGACTTGCCAAGATGCCACTAGTGCAAATATTGTTAGGCCATAGTTCGCATTTTAAAGGTTTTAATTTATTTGAACTCAGAGAACGGATATTTGACGCCAGCCTAGAGGGATAATACGATGTTATATATAGTTTGCAGGAATACGACCCTGCGTTTGCAGTTTTTTTTACATAAGTTTAACTCGACTGATAGGTCAGATACTTCCTGCATGAGTACGAGCTGCAACCATGCCAATTAATCCTTGCCAGTGCCAATTAATCCTGGTGAATTCAAAGTAATGAATGTAAAGGGTGTGTAAGTTAAGCGACGAAAGAAGACTTCTGAAGGAATTCGAACCTTGGGGATTTTGACGACCGTAACTTCCGAAACCTGCCGAAGCAGGTTGGGTTTGATAATACATTTCTCTCCTTTTTTACTTTTTTTTTATTGTTTTTGCAGAGTATGTTAGAACTTCAATGAATGCACACCTTGGAGAAAACTTGTAGGGACCCTCGTGCGCCACATGTACGGATCAAGGATTCAAGAATAAGCTTAGATAAGTAAAGTAACGTCAACATAAATATATGCGGTACTCGGGATGCACTAGTAATCCTATGGCCAAAGAAATTAATGCATGAGGGTCTGAATTCCTGACTGTTTGCTGTAATCTAAATACTAAATATGTCCAATCTGATCATTCTGAACACGTATATCAATAGTCAAAATGGGAAAGTTGCAAATGTAGATGAAACAAATATCGTCAGGGCGATGGCTGACTAATCTGACGTCACCTAGTGTTGAGATAGCAAAAAAGTCATTTTTGGTTGACAAATTATACCTTCCGATCCGGGTCTGGACAGCAAGCCCGAAGTCTCTACTATGCAGACTTAGATTCATTGGTGGCTGTCATGGTTTTGTTACCCCGTGAGGTAAATCCGCGATGTCGCCATCCAGTTGCTTCTTTTGCTGCTCTGTCCACCTCTTTATTTCCGGTGATTACTTTGTCCGAAGATAACTAATGGAATTTTACCTCTACTTGACCGTCCTGTGTCTCATTCGCTATCTGTATGATGCCATCTAGACTGCACTGTCCTGTCGCTCGCCGGGAGTCATACGGCCTGAAGTGTTGATTGGTTGTTGGTGAAGATGATAGCCTGTATGTTCCCACGCCCAATTCATTTGCTATATGTAATATCAGACATTACCATATACGGCTTAATCAAGACCGATAATAACATCTGCATGGCTCTTACCCGTTGTAACGATCATCCCTATTACCGCCATTATTATGGTCTACATACAGAGGTTTTACACTCGACAAACCATCCATGAGCATAACCGAGTGTCCCACCTGCTAGTAGCTCCATAGCTTCTGTAACCTTGAAAGAATTGAAAGCTTTGCCGGATTGTTTGACCAACCGTCTGGGATCTTAAGCATCAGAAAGAGCAACAGCTGCTTTCAGCAAGTGAGGCTCATAGATTACTAGACATTGGGTGAATGCACGAAGGGATACGACGTCAAATTGAAAGAAAATGGAACTGTCAGGCTGCATGTATTACGTCTGCCTTTCAAGAACGACATTTGTAGAGGAATGTTGTATCCCTATAATGGGGATCTTATTATATGGAAAGGCGAAGATAAGAAGCTCTTCGTTGCCCGGGTTGCATGGGCTCTCTAAACTTACCTGTTTAGTTCTTTTCTTTAAGGGCCGTTTAAGATGCTGCGATTAGTCGTAGGGTTTCTAGGCCTGAAAGAGGGACGGTGATCGGCGAAGCTCTCTTCAGGTATAGCCCGGGCAACATATCCTTTGAAGGCCAGTAAATAAAGGTGAATAGAGAGAAAATGGTTTGCCTGCCTGCCGTATATCGGCCCACAAGCTTCATTATTTGCGGGGATATCTTAGCCCTTTGACATGCATCTGGTGAAGCATCTTCTATGAGTCTCTCATCATTCATGGTCTTTAAAGATTGACTATTGTATAGTGTATCAAGAAGGCCGTCATTTGGAACGCAAAGATTTCATGGTAATGTCAGACAATGACCAGTAGCCAACGTTTCTGGAGAGAATCCGTGGATCGGCCATGGAAATGCTAATGAAATGACTTTGCATACAGGAATCGAGTTGAATGCAGATGGAACTCGAATAGATCCACCTGGACCTCGTCATCCACTGTTCGACCTGAGGGACAGCAGCCTCAGCACTTACCGATATCAGTCCCCACGCTAAGAATACCTCCACACATTCTGACCATGGCGCTCTCAGTTCCCGAGCCACCGCCGCACGACATGTCGGGATTATTATGATTATTATTATTAGCCAAGTTTAACGTCCATGTAGAGCCTTTGGCTATAACAGACACATGGTCCTCGGCAGTGGCTGTAGGCCATTACCTCCAGGTAGTCCCAGGGGTCCTATCAGCCGTTTCTATCTTCTGTAGGGTCATTCTAGTCCTTTTCCTCGCCCGAACCGCCTGCCTGCGCCAGGGCCTTCAGGTTTGCCCTATTCGGTGTTTTATACTTGCTTGGCGTCGCCTAGGCATGCCTACGCTGCCCCCTTTGCTATCCCTGGCCCCCACATTCTGCCTCCTCCACATGCTCTAGGCCTCTGAGGTTGCCTTCAAGGCTCTATCTACTTTCCTGGCTGCTTCCCCGGGAGAAGCAGCCAATGTTTGTTGCTGTATAAAAAGGCCATTAGGGCCTTGGTTTGCCCTCTGGTCGACAAAGAGACGACCTTCTGAGGCTGTTTTTCCTTGCCCTGGTGGTGGAATCCCGCCTTGGCTAGGGCCCTGTATAGGGCCCTCTGGTGACGCCATTGTCTGCACTACACTATTAAATGGGAATGAGGTAGATGTCTGGCTTTGAGTGTTGAACACAACGTCCGACAAATTCGCAGCGGCGAGCGACGGTAGGCTGAGCCAGGAAGGAGTATCGAACGTCAAATCCTATAAAAGCTACAGCCCTAGAAGCAGTGTCTTTCTGACATTAACGGATATTTTGAAGATGGGCCTGTTACGCCGGTGGTTGATAAGAACTGGCCTCTTACGTCGATAACACTTAAAAATGAATGCCCCGAGACTCGTAGCAGCAGCAGCAAGAGACTACATAGCATAACCGAACTTGGAGTATCAGTACAAAGACATCTCGAAGGTGAGGCATTCTAAATGTACGGAGGAATCCGTCGAACGAGAAGTTAATGAGATATATCATATATATGTTCATTTCGGCACACTGTTCGGGATATGAGCTCGTCAGCGATGAGTAACGACGTATATCTTCACTACTATAACGTGAAGGCGCGGTGGAATTTTACATGTCGGATACTGACTGGAGCAGTGGAAGCGGCAGAGCAAATGGTAAAAAAACCCTAGACATACTGTTCGTTCCGTTTCCTTCTGCCTGGCTTGAGCAAGATAGAGGCAGGTTACAGCCGTAACAACACGGTTTGATGATCTGATCCTGGGGCCTCCAACAAACCAAGTTGGGTCTGTATTACGAACTCTTCAACTATAGGCATGAAACTGTCAACAAAGAGGGAGATGGTTTCTTCCTCACCGGCGATATTTGTGAGGCTGTCGCTATCCTTGTGGACATACCAAAGGTATAACAACTTATGGAAGCGCGTCTCAAGGACATGATAGCAGTGGAACGCAGCAGGCAGCCAGCCCATAGATTGTTTGTCATCAACCAAGTATCGAACTGCTCAAGTAAGAAGCACTCTGTGATCGCCTGGCCATACACAAGAGCTTATACGTAGATTATGCCTAGATAAGCGGGGCTGGTTGGGACGAGAGTTATCGTACAATCACGGAGAGTGCCTCACGCTCAAGTTAGCACATACGGGCACAACAAAACATAGAGCTCAATGAACAATTGGTTGAAAGTGAGAATGTATCTACTTTGATCCAGCATTCCTTGCAACTGATGCAACCTGTTCTTGTCTAGTGATGTGCCCTTGTTACTCTCAGGGCCACCGGCTCCTTCTCCGGCCTTTTCGATGTGAAGGAGGGCACCGACGCAACATGGGCATGGTGGCGGCACTGTGGCGGCACTGTGGCGGCTTTCGTTTCAATAAGTATCTTCGAAACAACTTTCTGTTGGTACGTTTTTCAGTGAGAAGAAGCGGCTCTCTTTATGGGTCGCTTAATCTAGAGAATGTGGTAAGTGAGTTGGGTTCGGAACTTCAGACGGCTTCAGGTTTGGGTTTTGGAGGCTACAACGAACAGGGGCGACTTAGGAGATCCCCAGATGTCCCCATGCGATGGCTAGGTGAAGCGGGGTTAAATCAATACGATAGTGGGCGTTAACCTCGGTCTCGCTGTCGGCGAGGAGAAGGTGGACTACCTGGATATTGTTGCGGCGGGCTGCCACCGCCAGTAATGGCCAACGAGACCTAGCGCCCCGATGGTTGACCAGTATCCCAGGGTAGTCAAGGAGTTACTGGGCCAATCTCCGGGTGGTGGTTCGGCGCCGCGCACCACAGGGTGGTTTGAGCTTGCTCAATTTTCCAATAAATGTCGAAGGCCTGCGTCGGCAAGAGAACCTCTACGACAAGTCACGCCCTTCCCTTGCCGCAGAGATGAGAGCAGAGCCGTATTGCTTTGTGACTGTGAGTTTGTCCTGAAGTTCTCTCAGACCTACTGTGGCTACGGGCGCTGGCTGTCCATAGTGCGCTGTTGTTTAGAATTCCGAAGCTGTGTTAGCCAGAGTCAAAATTAGCTCGGTCAACGGTAGTCGGCATTTGTCTTTACCCCACGGCAGAGGTGTCTAGCAATATACTATGCTGTTAGTTGGTTGGTGGAAGTTTGCACTTCTAGGCAAATAGACGAATCTGTTTTGATAAATGCAAGACTGGTTGAGAGTCCATTTTATGGTCCTGAAAGCCAAGGTTTCCGGGGGGCATACGCCGCTAGCAGTGTCTCATAATGCAACCGAAACGGCTGTTTGCTAGTCCCGGCGCAGAATATCGGATTTGCAGGTCGACGGCTTTGGCGAGCCTCTGTCTCCCTTGCGTTGTTGCAAATTCGGAACTCGGTTGTAAAGCTACCTGGCGAAACAATGTGTGCGATGAAATTTGATGCAGCAGCGGTCGTGGGAAATGTCAACCTGTAAGCGCAGAAATCATGGCGACGAAAGCAACTGTGGACACCGACGGCCGCCTTGAGTTCCTTCGAACTGACGTCAAAGGCCACAACGTGGAGCTGCAAGTCATCTCATTTGCCGAAGCTTTGTCGAGTCGCAGAAAGCTTACTTCGTCAAGACACGAGGTACGGTGCAGTGATACCTACTGCTAGAAAAGGGGTCCATCTTGCTCTTAAAAGCGACTCTTCCACTTCAGATGTGTAGTAAAATAACTATTACACTAGCTTTTTATCCTATCTACTGGCAGCAACCGCAGCCTCCTTGTCAGCGGCCAACATCCTCTGTATGGCTGGCCGATTCACGCAGCGATCCCACCAAGCACTCACAGCTTCGCGACTGACGATGATATCTCCGTACCCGCATGCGAAAAGTCTTTGGATCAGCGGAATGTAGTAGATATCCACGAGAGTGAAGTCATTTCCAGCCATGTAGTCTTTGTGGTGTAAAAGACGTTCTGCAACATCGAAAAACATCTCGACCGACCGCAGTGCATCTGAGACAACGGCGTCATCGGGAGACAGTCCCATGAATCTTTTGGCAAATTTCTCGAATGCAATTCTACCTGCAGGCTCTGCGAAGTAGAGCATTTCTACGCACTGCGCCTGGTCGAACAGCGCCGCAGCTTCGACGTCGGAGTCGGGGGGTAGAAGGGGAAAGGAGTACTTTGCTGCAAGGTATTTGCAGATTGCGCGACTCTCGTAGAGAGTGAACCCCTCGGCGGACGTTATCACAGGTATTTTACCCCACGGGTGACGATTCTTGTGTTCTTCGGACTAGGTGCAAGGGCGTTAGCTCCCATGAGAATCGAATGTTGCAAACAGGGGAACAAATATTTGACAAGTGAGGAGAAAGTTTAAAGCTTGATACGATATACGACTTGCTCAAGCAAGGAGAAGCGGCATCGCCTTCTAAGAGAAACAGGTCACCCACCTTTTGATCCCCCTTTTGAAGGTTGAGAAGCACGAGTTCGTACTCCGTAAAGCCACCTTCAGCGAGAGTCAGGCGGACACGATCGGTATTAGTCGAACCGCGAGAGCCATACAGAGTAAAAGCTGGCATTTTCGAGCTGTGTAGTAGTTTCGACGCGGATCCGGGGCTATTTGTGAGCCTCGACATTGTATAAGTATTCATTTCGAGAGAGATAGGGGCAACCACCCGGTATATAAGCCGAAGACATCTCGCCGAGCGCAGGAGCTAGTGGTATCGACAGAGCCTGGATGCCTTCATTTCTATCGAGACAATTATGACTCGGAATGCAGCCCCACCTCAGCGTGTGCTAGCTGAAACATAAAGCCCTTCCAACAGCATGTATGGTTGGTAGGTTCGCTTTCGCTACCTCATCGAGCTAGCGCCGACGCCTGCTTCTCGGGCCTTAATTATTTAAAGCGAGTCTAACCCGTCTTCCTCATGGTCCTGGTGATGAATCATGCTGCATCATTTGATTCGTCTGCTCGGACTTCTTGCTTGCTACGATTCTTCCTCTCGTCTGAAGGGTGTTGCGCGACAGGCGTGAATGTCCCACCCCCCGCCCAACGATGGCCGGAAGCGTTGTCGCCAGCAAACGGAACATTGAAAGTAGAAGCAAGGTGAAAACTGGTTGTACAACCTGCAGGTCAGTCATAGCGGACAGATCCCATCACCGGTCTACACCCCAAGACTGTTAATTTAGACGAGAGGCCAGCTTTGCAGTGATTATGCTCAATTTACAATAGAATTAGGAAGGTCAAATGCGACGAGAATAAGCCGGTTTGCCAAAAATGTGTCAACACTGGTCGTACCTGCGACGGTTACGAGTCCCCCTTTAGATTTTTTACCAGTCAACCCATCAACAGCGCTCATGCTAGCGGCATCAAGTCAGACATTGGTTTACAACCCATCCAGCGCACCTTCATTAAGATCACCCCTCAGGACATCGACCTTCTCAATCGTTACTTCTCAACCAAAACCATGCTCGACGTGAAGCTGGGCTGTGATGAAGAAGCCAGGCAAGTCCTCCAAGCCAGCTTGACTGATCCGCCTATACGACACGCAGTCTTGTCTCTCAGAGCTCTTCGGGAAGATCTCGAGACGTCTGGAGACGGTCCAGCGTCTATCGCGCAGCAAACCCCGAACTATCACTATGGCCTCCAGCAATACAGTATGGCTTTGAGGGGTCTTGCGTCTAACCTGTCATCTCCGGGCTCCAACGGGTTGAAGTCGGCATTACTTTGCTGTCAGATCTTCATCAGCATTGAGCAAGTGCAGAAGAATTACGCTGCTATGGCCCAGCATATCATTCGAGGACTCAGGATCATGCACGAGTACCGGGCAAGGCCAGGTTTTGTCGCCGCGAACAAATTAGTGCCAGCACACCATGACCAACTGCCCTTCCTGGATGTTTTCATCATCAAGCTGTTTGCTGCACCATGTAAATTTGCGGATCCTCCAGCAACAGCCGACGTAAGCGGGACGATGTCGTCTGTGTGTTTGATTTCGCCTCATCAACAGCCTGTTGAATCTCGCAATCTTTGCACGATTGCACCCGACATGCGGGCAGAGCTTACAAGGATCGCTGCGTCCACGCTTGAATTCCTCGGTAAAGTGACGCAGGTTAAATCGGTAGGAATCGCTCTTCGACTACTATCTGAGAAAGCAGCTCTGCTGGACTCCTTGGAATCGTGGCTCATTAATCTTGAACTCGTTCAGACGGAGATCGGATCCCCTGGCTCTGAGCCTATTTCAGTGTCTTTCTTGCGCTTCTTCCATCTAATACTCAAATTCGTTCTCTTGGGGGCACTAGACTCCTCACCAGATCTTTATGCCGAGCTGCGGACTGAGAACAACCGATTGCAGGGCGTAGCCAACAACGTGGGTGAAAGAGTCAGGGCTTATAGAACGTGCAGTGGGACTAGTAGTGGCCGAGGGGAGTGCTCCACAGTGCACTGATATTTATGGTAAAGTCGCGTAATCTTCCCTAGCCACGCACTTGATTCTTGTCTTTTCACAATCAATGAAATCCGCGAACTCCATTGCTAGCAAGTCGAGCGGGAGAAGGCCGACGGCACTATCAAACGCGACCTAGTGCAGTTTCAGGTAGAAAGAGAAGAAAAACGAATCGGTTGGCGTGCGTTCTTAAGATTGCATGCGGCTTCCAATTGCAGTATACAGACCGAACAAACCAATTAGCGGCTGACTCTGTCTGAACCGGGCCCCCCTCACCGACCATGGTTGTCTGCCCTGGAGGGCTGGTCAACTTCATAAATGGATCCGCAAACCCGTCACCCTTCTGTAACGAAGCCTCTTCGTCCCCACAAGCTCAAGCAGACGAGTACTCAACGGCACCTCTCATCGTCAACAGCCATGCATTTCCTCCTCCTCGGCGCCAGTGGACAGACCGGCCAGCACGTCGTATCGGAATTACTCTCTCAGGGTCTCACAGCGGTAGCCCTCGTGCATACCTCTAGTAGCCTCACCCCTCGTCCTGGCCCCAACATCGTCACTGACTAACTAACCACTATCGAAATCCGACATACGCAGCGCTCTCCTCGCGGCGCCTCCTCTATCACCTTCTGCAGGGATCATCACATTGGACACAGTCCGCAAGTCCGACAGCCCTTTCGCTGCTCAGATCTCGCCTCCTCGCTTCCTGGCCGACTCGTGCGCCAAGGTTTGCGAGGTTCTGGAGCATGCCCTCTTTTATCGCGTTTTAGTGATGTTGACAGCAGGTGTCAGGGATTCATGGGGTAACCTACCGTGGTTGAGCAAGGCATTTTTAAGGTGGGACCAATGCCAAGTACGCGCTCGAGGATCACGGCCTCGTATACAAGGAGATTCGGCTGACGATTATGGATTGGACTCTTGTAAGGGCTGAGAGGCTGCAATTCGACGATCAGAAGCCGACGGATACGAAGACGGACGTAAAATCGCTGGGCAGTAAGGGCGATGGAATGAGCTCGACCGACAGCGTGAGTGTTACTAGTGTTTTTCTATTGTTTTCTATTGTTTCTCCAAGGTCTTAACTTGAGAATTATCCTGTATTACATCTTCTTCCTCTGTGGCTACTGGTGCTGCTATAGTCTTAACAATCATTGCATACACAGTATTAGGTCGAAGTTCTTTATTCTTGAAAATCTACAGATCTAGTAGTTGTCGCTCTCTTTTAATCTGGTTGCGTTCTTTGGCGGGCATGCTCGCCTGATACCACGCGGCCGTCCCGTAAAGCATCTGCGGGATGACCACCGCCTGGTAGATCCTTCTCATGGCCATGATCGAGACCCCCCACGTTGACCCAGCCAAGCCTCGTAGGTTTAAATAGCTAGTCCCGGCCTTGGCGACTGCCTTGGCCCGATGTGAGGTAAACGAGAGCTCTGGATCTAGCCAGAATCCTAGGTAGCGTTCTGCTTCCTGGGAGGCAGGCACCAGAGTCCCGTCGTTTGTTCCCAACTACCCATGGGTAGTCGGGTGCCCGGCAAGTACCCAACTCGACATTAGTTTCCCAATTATCTCAGCCAGCGTAGACTACATGAAAGTGATATACCCAAAAATGCAGGCAAAAAGGCATAAAATATGCAAGCCATAGGATTCCACTTCAAACCACCTGCAGTGTTTACTTGGGTACCAAAATTCCCAATTCTAGTAGCCAGACCCGACCCGCGGGTAGCATTTTGGACCCAACTACCCGCCAAGAACGGTTACCCAAACCCAACTACCCACGGGTAGTGCAAGCCTCTAATTGAAACTAACCAGTAGCATAAAGCTACCCAGAGTGTCCTGATCGGATGGTTTTTGAAAGCATTCCCCGAATTGGTGCTAGCTTAGGCATAAGCTATATGACATATATTTTACATCGCTTGCATAGATTATGCTAATGGTTCCTCATGCTAGGCATTTTCAGGGTCCCGGCCTAGGCGCCATTATTGTAAAACCTAGATATAGACCTCTGCTAACAGCTTGTTCCTCATTCTGAAGTTTTGCATTAACATACTGCTACTTACCCACACTACCAGTGGCCAATTGGTAGGTAGAATTGCAGCAGCCCATATCAGCATCCCAGCCAACCTATGGAAACGGGTATAATATGCGCCAAGAAAGCGCGTGTTCCTAGCATGTAGAGTCGCGTACTACTCCACACGCGTCTGTTGACAAGAAGAGCTCCTTTTCATCAAGAACTGGGGCAGTGTAGATAGAAAAGGAAGCGAAGAAAACAATTTTAGACCAAGCAATCAATACTACCTAGCTTTTAACGGGGCAATATTATGTTACCCCCGGAAGAGATTACCCATCCAGCACAGAACTGTCAGAACCAACGCTCGAGGTGGTTTAGTGGGTATGTTGCGTGGTTCATGAGAAGTACGACGATAAGAAGAGTCAAAGATTGCATATAGGAGGTCAAGTTGACTTGGGTCACAGGGCCTTCTATGGCAGGTAAGTGAAGTTGTTCCTTAATTAACTTCAGGATCTGAACACGTAGGAAATGCCCATTCTATTATTTCGGTCTAGGCATGTTTAGCTAACACCGCTCGCCTGCTGGAATTCATCGCACGGCAAAGAATGGACAGGTCTAGCCTTCGATCTCATCCCTTGCCAACATACCATACTTTTCCCCAATGAAGCCGAGCGGGTATTCACCGGCCGGTAAAAATAATTTATCGGTGAGAAGGAAGGACACTGGTGCACGTTGGTGTTGCTGATATCCTGTTCGAATTGGTTCCTTGTTTCGTTGAGTTTCTCGCACCAAGCGGTCCGCAATCACAACGAACCTTTTGATCTTCCTCTGGACCTAAGCAAGCAGCTCATATCACCCCTTGTACTTCTAATCTATTTTCTTGAAAAAGCAGACTAGTAATCCCTTATCGTCAATTTATTCAAGCAACAGCAACGGCAAGTGATCCGAAAATGGCAGTTTTTCGAGCCCGGCTATTACAGTCGGATATGGGGATTTTCTCATGTCCCAGCGCTAGTGCTAGAAAGAGAAAACCTAGGAACACGAGCAGGGGGGATGGGATACCTTGAAACCTTTCTGGCTTGAACGCCTTATGTCTGCCCTTCCACTCAATAAGCCGATGCCGGTTATAAGCATCTCGGTCCAACCCTCGAGAGTTATTTGTTTCGTCATCTACATGGTACAATGTTGCCTGGTGTGCTGCTTAAGTCATTTTGCTGCTCTTGGAGAAGCAAGCAGACAAATGATAGGGCCATTTCCAGAAGGCATCTTCTGACGCATTCTAGTATGATTATGTGTTGTTGCACTAGAACTCATCCTAATAGGCTATGGAGTACCTCTTCGTAACATGGCGAACCTACTTGACCTTTTTTAATTCAGAAATTTTGGGTAATGCCGAACGAACTGTTCACGCTGACCCCCTGTTCGTTCCAAACCATGGCTGTCTTCTCTCGAAGGAGGGTTGCGCTTCCCTTCCTTTATCCACGGAGGTTTTGATTGCATTCTCCGGAAAAGGTTTCACCCCTTTCACCGTGGTATTTAACTACTGGAACGGGACTCGAGTTGAGCTGAGGTAAGCCTCCCACGCGTGGGGGAGTCTCAGCAGTTTATCTGTCTCTGCTGAGGCCTTACAGCTATTTACCACAACCACTGGTAGCCCGAGAATCATCTCTTACACTCTGCGTGGCCGTCACTACTGATGCTTAGCTGCTACCAGTAGGCTCCTCATAATGACTATTGCAGTTCATTTTCTGGAAGGCATCTTGCCCCATTTCTGTCAAGAAAGGATACTAAATTGCGAAGGTATATCCAAAACCCGGGTGGCAAGTCTGTGCAAAGGTCACAAAAAACGTTCATAAGAGTAAAATACCCTCTCCTTTTCATCCTGCACTACAGGCAAACCTGGAATAATAATTGGCGCGCGAGGGGAAGACACGGATCCTTTGCAACAGCCTGCAAGGCGGACCGCAGGGGAGATTTGTCCCAAGAATAACTTTCAGACTGACTGCATGTCCGATTTGGTAAGGTGGATAAGCTCTAACAGGAAGAAGAGCTACTAGTGAATATACATGTTCATTCTTCAGGCGCGGCCATCCTGAACTCCTCTTGTTGGTTCGGAAACACAAGGACATGTTTAGGCAAGGGGGCAGGTCAGGAAAGACCCTCTCATGCGAGATAGCCGAATTCCCGAGAGATGAACACGAACGTGGCCGTTGTTCCCGCAATCCCGAGCTAACCCAGATTCGCAAAAGCCTATTACAGGAAATCGGACTGCAGTAGTCTATCGTGAGCTGCGATTCACGCGCCGGAAACAGCGGGTAATGTCCAAGTCAGTCAATAAATTGACATGACCACGGGCAACTCCACGCAGAAGCTGTCAGTTTTCAAGACCACCATAATGTCATGAAAACACCATAAACGCAATCATTCTTTTCTAAGGCTGTTTTATTTGTCACAGTATTCAAGAAAATGAGAAATTGCTGAAGCTTACCAACCCTTCTTCTGTAGCTATCTCACAAAGACAGTTCCATGTAGCTAATGTGGGTAATTGCCATTCACCGAGCGCCTCGAGTACTTTCAATGCGAATGACCCCTTGATGGCCTATATGGCCAGAACAGTCCGCGCCACATTCCTCTCAGAGCAGCATTGCTTCCAGTGAATCCCCGCCAACATACCACATACCTATAAAACATCATACGTGATGCGGAAATTGTGATGCATCTAGCCTACCTTCCTTCATACCAACATATGTAAACAAAGAGAGAACTATTGGATCGCTGGTAGAGGGCAGTCTTTTATTACACTGGTAAATTGGAAGATTACAATAGTATAGTTCCTCGTCCTTTCCAAAGCGGTAATTCCTCCCAGGGGCAGCCTTCACTTCCCTGGCTACAGACCAGTCACAACCAACACAAGGTTAGATTCCATGGTATTGTGCATAACTGCAAACATGTCGAGAATGACTAGGTCTGCTGACTAGTTATATAGCCTTGCTAGCCGGCCATTCTTGGCACAAATCTTAGTTTATGACTTCATGCGTCCCTGGAATGAGTGCACCGGTTGTTGCTGTTATAGGCGGTTTTTTGTTCTTGTTGGGGGGGGGGATGATCTTTCAATATTGATATTTTTATTGCATTTGCTTGGCTCTTCGCTTGGATTATTGGCCCGTGCATTGCGATAAAGTATTACTTCCTTAGAGAGCAGTAAAATGCTACTCTGGCAAAAGTTGATATTTAGAGTCCTTTGGTTTACTTTTTCGTACAGGTGTGTATGCTGTCTATTCTTCAGCTGACCGGCGGTAAGTCGCCTTTTTTGTAGGCTAGGGAGGCACAGGATTAATAGGAAATAGATATCCAACATGTTCGTAGATAAAACTTAATTTGCAGGTATTTTCAATTGTAGAATCTAGGCCCAGCTATCAACGGTAGATATATATCAACTGTCGCCCTACCCTCCCTTACTCTTATCGGCGACTGCACTATATTGGAGAACATATTTAGTCAAGGGCCCGCAAAACCCCAAGGCATATATTCGCCTGTGGCTATCAATGTTGGTAGACCCATCCCTTCATTTCTGATTTCCCTTTTGAAGTGCAATTGGTCAGCAGGTTGACAGACCAGTTCCGTTTCCATTCTTTGTGATCATTGGCCTGGGACAGACTCCGACATTCCCTTATTCCATTGTACCTTTTACCCTTTCCGTCTTTCTCCACCCTTGTGTTTTCAGGAACTGAATATACTTCCTGCCACCTCTATCCCCTCAACCCTTACTGTTCCTGTTTTGCTCAGTCGTATTCAACATCTAATCTCCAAGCCCAGGATTGCGTGGTACAATCTAATCGTTCATTCAGCTGTGGAACAATTCAACTATGATGTTCACCAAAACTCTTGTGGCAGCAGCTATGCTTGTTCTCGCAGTGGATGCCCACATGATAATGAATCAGCCCACTCCGTACGGCAGGGATACCCTCAACAACTCTCCTCTTGAGGCAGGTGGCGGTGACTTTCCTTGCAAGCTGAGGCCCGGCGTTTTTCAGGACCCCGCCGAGGAGACCATCGCGAAGGTCGGTGAGAGCATGCCATTGACTTTCATTGGCAGCGCCACTCATGGCGGTGGCTCCTGTCAGGTCAGTCTAACCAAGGACCTCCAACCAACGAAGGACACGAATTGGATGGTTATCAAGTCTATCGAAGGTGGATGCCCGGCCAATGTTGCGGGCAACCTCGCCGGCACCTCAGAATCAGAGGGACCTACCAAGTTCTACTACACCATTCCCGAAGGCATCGAGCCTGGCAAGTATACTCTTGCCTGGACTTGGTTCAACCGCATTGGAAACCGTGAGATGTACATGAACTGTGCCCCGATCACCGTGACTGATGGGCCCTCGGAGGGCTCTGGAGATGCTGAAGACAACGTTGTGAAGAAGCGCTCTACCGACTTCCCCCCGATGTTTGTCGCCAACATCAATGGCTGTATCACGAAAGAAGGGGTAGATATTCGCTTCCCTAATCCTGGTGATTACATTGAATATGCCGGAAACCCTAGCAACCTCGCGCCAGCTGACAGCACGGTTTGCACGGGTACCCCCACTTTCGGCGGAGATGGAATCTCCCTTGATGCTGCACTAGATTCGAGCCAGGTGTCAGAGTAACGGATGTTGCATAGTGATTGACAGGTATAAATAATTACTTGCATGTATGGACCTATTATACTATTGTAGAGTGCTCGTAGCTGAGTTCCGCACCTCTTCGAATATACATCTTAGACCTTGGAGATGCTAGTGCCGGCAAAGAATGAAAAAAATATATAGTTACTTGCTTTAAGCCAAGACGAATTGTGAAGAAGCAGTAAACCAAAAGGAACCTTTGACGGCGACCGCTGTAGACGTTCAGTCGCTACAAACCTGTCAATTATGGCGTGACTGTAGCTTACCATAAGTTAATACTTGTGTTCCATGTCAACCAGACTCAGTATCAAGTATATATAGCCACTGGTTAGCTAGATTGACAGAAGTAGGGCGCTTGTACAGTTTTGACAGACACAGAGACATGAAGTAGGCGATGTGAAGTTGTTGTAAATTGAGGCTCGATCAATTAAACAATAGAGCTTCATATACAGAACCAATTCCGTATTGTTGTAAATTCAGGGAAAGATGGCATTCGAAAGGAGACAAGGCGTAGATTGAGCAGTATCTTGCCTGAATAGATACTGGAAAAAGGGAGAGGTCTTCAGGGGTTAAAACCCCCGCACGCTTGCCAAGGCGCTCGCTATACACCAGCTATACGCCATATCTTCCAACACGTATAATACCAGACTAATTTCCGATTGGTTTGATATTTGTCTTATATATAAAACCCCAAGTCTACAGACGAGAATAATAAGAATAGCCAACCTTCCTCTGAATCATAATACAGAAGCATTCCATAACTAGGGCCAGTGTACATTACCAGTCTTACCTATACAGTTGGGCCCATGTACACATATCCTCCACATCCCAAGGAGACAGAAGGTCATCCAATCCCCGAACGCGGCATCTACAAGTGTACATACTGGCCCGGTCGAATCTCCCAATCAGCTGGCACCGTGATATGAAGCTATAAGAGTCGGTCAAGTGATCTCACCACTGCATCTAATCTTGTATTGCGCTCGCCCAGAAACCAAGAAAAGCTGACTTAGTCCGCAAACGAACATTGGAAATAAAAGTTCAGGTAAAGAACTAAGTGATGGTAATGATTAAATGGAAATCTGAATTCTGCGATCTATTATTTATCTCTATATCTCGGAAAAATGGATACCTAATAATTATTGAGTTGCTGTACTTTTTCTATCTAGAAGCATCACTTCATGATATTGGAGGCCTAACGTTATGGTCCATCAGATGTTATGTGTACTTCTCATGTCAGCGCATGGGACAAGAAAAGCAAAAAAGGGCGGGGGCCTTCAGACCATCCCTTTGGTTTGGTGATTCGACCCTCTAGGTATAATGACTTCCGATTTTATTTTCATGCAAAAGGAATTATGAATATATATACACGCCACCACTAGTTATAGTGAACAGATCTCAAATAGTGTAGAGTCTCGCAGATCCTCAGACCTATTTCCATCCACCCCCCCGGTGTCCTCTGTGGAATGCCCCACTTTCCGCCATACCCCGGAAGTCAAATATTGGAAGACGATGATTGTTTTATCCCTGGCATGATTCCAGATTTTTGTCTTGGGCCAAATAAAAGGTTCCTGGTGTCCATCACACTCACTACTTCTGATTGGAATGTTCCCTGGTTTCGGATACCACTCTCACTTTGCCGACTACTAGTCCTATTTCACTGCCGTGATTTTGGCTTTAGAAAAGTCAGAGGATTCGGGCATTGGAGGTCCGCGCATTCCTAGCAACATGGTGCTTACCAGTTTAAAGAGCATTCTCGCCCTCGGTGTTATTGGAATACCTAGGACAATTTCTGATCCTCTCCCTTCCTATGATCCCCAGGAGATAATTACCCGTGATGTATGCATCATCGGTGGTGGCTCCTCCGGCACCTATGCTGCAATTCAACTGCACGATGCAGGGAAAAGTATCATTGTTCTCGAGAAGGAAGCTATCTTGGGAGGGCATACCAATACGTATGTGGATCCGACAACAAACGTGACGGTCGATTACGGCGTAGTGGTCTTCCATGATCTTGATATCGTCAAAACCTACTTCAATCGTCTTGGAGTGCCATTTAAAAAGGCATCACATTTGTCACCATCACCACTCTTTGTGGACCTCAGCACTGGCCGACCCGTGTCCAACTACACCCCGCCCAACCCGGCAAACGCCCTCGCAGCGTACGGCCAGCAAGCAGCCCAGTATCCTGAATTGGAAGCTGGTTTTTATTTGCCAGATCCGGTGCCGGAAGACTTGTTGATGCCTTTTGGCCACTTCGTGGACAAATATAATCTTAGCGATGCGGTTCAGATCGTTGCGTCTTTTGGTCAAGGGCTCGGAGATATTCTCAACCTCCAGACGCTGTATGTCTTCAAAAATTTCGGATTGGATATTCTGCGTAATATCCAAGTCGGCTTTCTCGACACCGCGAGCGGAAACAACCAGGAGATTTACCAAAAAGCTCAGGAGGTGCTCGGGTCCGACCTCCTCTTTCGCACTCAAGTGGTGAGTATTGATCGGAGTGCTGTGAATCATATTAAGGTTCTTGTACACGGTCCTTTTGGAATCAGGACGATCAAAGCTAAAAAGCTGTTGATCTCTATTCCACCTACACGCGCGAATCTGCATGGTTTCAACCTGGATCAAGACGAGCTTGACATCTTCGGCCAATTTGTCAATACGGGATACTACACAGGCTTGGTTCGCTCCACGGGTCTTCAGAACATCACGGCCATCAAGAATATCGGCCCTAACACACCCCAAAACCTACCTCAGCTTCCCGGACTTTATGGGATTACCGCAACGGCCATCCCTGGCTTGTACGATGTCAAATACGGCAGCCAAGTTAGCCTTCCCGTGGAAGTTGTCAAAGCTGACATCATCGCCGCGATCAAGCGCTTGCAGGAAACTGGAATTGCGGCCGTAAAGGAAGAACCAGAGTTTATGGCTTTTAGTAGCCATACGCCCTTTGAATTAACCGTGTCGACGGAAAACATCAAATCGGGCTTTTACTCGAAACTCTATGCTCTACAGGGCCGTCAGAATACCTTTTACACTGGGGCTGCCTTCCATACGCAAGATTCATCGCTGCTCTGGCAGTTCACAGACGCGTTACTTCCCCAGCTGAATAATTAGTCATAGTGAGAATATGTGGTTGTGGCCTCTCGTTGTGTTGGTGAAAGGTTTGAATAAGTAACTGGCGCTATCTAATAATAATACGACTTGCTATACAACTGAATGGATTGAGGTAAAGTAGATAATATAGCTCAGAAAAAGTATTATATCCATGGATGAGCGCAACATTATAATAAGATAACTAACTTACACAGCATGGTGAATTAGTGCTTGCGCGTCCCCATAACTAGCTGCAGATTGCAAGCAACCAAGCAGTGAATAGGTAGAACAGGAACAGGCATACGGCCACCTACTGTTGAGGTCCTCTGAGGGGCCGAACTTGATGAACTGTCTGTCCCCGTTTGCTCGTGTCTGGGGAAACGATATCTTGGACAACGTCTAACGAAGAGGAAGAATTCGGTTATAAGAGACGCCCTATCTGAGCAAGGTGCCCCTACTCTGAGGAGGGTTTCCTGTATGTATGAAAGTATCTTAATGAGCGATAGACTCCAAACTGGTAATCTGCATCCGTTGTAGGAATACGTAATATGTAAACAACCAGTAATGGTGAATACTTGGGGGATACGAATTTGAGGCTTGTTTTGACCTCGTAGGAGTAAGATCGACTATTCTACCGGCTAACAGACAAAAAGAACGAATCGCTACCTCACTGCGAGGGCAAGGTGCCTCCAAGGGGGAAAACCAACCGAGCGGGGGCGCTACACCCGAGCCGAAGGAGACACAGACAGTACCACCAGCACCGCAGCAACCACGAACGTCGAATCAAACCATCAAGGTGCCAGTCTCATACGCTCAGGGGCAAGAGAAGGAAGCTACTGTTGAAATACATATATGAGGTGTCCAATGTGATGGATCGCCTGCATGGTTTACGAGCAGGAATCCTGCCGGATATCGGATGTCTAGGGTACCGATGATCGCACCTTACTTTTGTATGGGAAAGCATGTCCCATGGCTCATAAAGTGGCCTGTGTTTTTCCATGGCTAACGAAGAGGTAGAGAGGCTTTTATCGATTCTGGTCCACACCAACTCTAGGCCGGAGATCTTGTCGCCACAACTAGACGGTAAGAGAAAACTGACACCATTCTTTTTTCATGGGGGAGTTCAGAAAGCCTCTTCCCCCAGGAAACTATTACATTCAAGGAAGCCCCAGGGGTGCTTCACAGTAGATCTAGTGCTTACATCAAGGCATCTAGAGCGCGGGCTGGTGAGCTGCAGATTCACCCAGTCAAACATGGGTCGGAATCGGATCATCCGGCCATTGCATCAGTCTTCAAGCTAGATACTCCTCCTGTAGATCAGTGTCCGCGCCGTTACCTCTTCCAGGAGACGGACCGGGAGAAAGTCACCGCACAGATTAGTCACCTCCGTAGCAGTCCTTTACATAAGGTCAGCCCACGCGAACTGGGACACCATCTGCAATATCTGGTTGGAGAAATTGAAGGGGTTCTGCACAAAGTAACTCCGTACTGCAAAAGGTAGTGGACTTAGGAACTAATCGAACTACTAGATGAATATAACCGTGTCATTCATCGACACAGTCGAGCTTGCCGATACGAATCTCCTCGGCTAGAGCTACAGGAAATCGCAAAGACCCTCTCCAACGACGGTACCACGCTAGCATGCGACATCAGAAAAGGAAGCGCTGGACGGAGTTCCAGCAACAGGTGAAAACTATCTGAAAGGCTGCTAGATACTTGAATCCCGACATCGAGCAGAGAACAAAGTTCCTGCGTCGAGAACAAGCGAAAAGGTGATCGGTAGGATGCTGGGAAGACAGATCTTTTGCTATCGACGTTTCTTCTGGCCCTTACAAGCAATCCACCCAGGACGAGCCCATGGAGCGGAGCAGCCGAGTGTACCGCTAGCGGACTAATTATCTCTCGAGGAAGTCTAGGTAGCCTTCATGGGAGCCAACCCTCTGGAAAGCTTCTGGGCAAGATGAGCTACCCATGGTGGTATTGCAGAAGATTTGGCCGGTGGTAGGGGATCGGGTGGTGCGCATCGTTGAGACTTTAATTCAATTAGCTTTACATTCCCGCTGCATGGAAAATCGCGAAAATCATCACGCTACTGAAGTCTAATAAAGATCCATCCCTGCCCAACTCATACCGACCCAATAAAGTAGAACTGCCAGTAAGGCAGGTTACTGAGCTTGGTGTTTATTCAACACAAGCAACAAACTAAGGGGGCTCTTCTTTCACAGGCACATATGGACATGCTATGAAAAAGTAACTATACTAAAGGATCAAGCATGCGCTACATGCGAGGCCTCAACTGTACTCGTCACGGATGACTTTTGAGGCCTAGGGTTCCGAGAGGCACATCTAAGAATAGCATCCACCAGCCGCTCTTGATTGAGAGGCTTTGATAAGTAATCATCCATGCCAGCATCGAGACACTTTTCACGGTCACCTGCCATAGCATGAGCCGTCAAGGCAATAATAGGAGTGTGCAGTAAATTTTTCGCTTTCTCGTACTGCCGGATCTTGCAAGTTGATTCCAAACCACCCATGACAGGCATCTGAACATCCATGATGATCAAATCAAACTCCCGTTTCTGGAATTCCTTGAATGCCTCTAAGCCATCCGCAACAACCGTAATGTCGCTAGTGCACTTCTTAAGTGCCTTGAGTGCTACCCGTTGATTAATTTCATTGTCTTCGGCCAATAGGATCGCCAGAGAACTAGAACGTCTGGTAGTAGAGCGCCTAGGCTGATTCCGCAAAGCCGAGAGGAGACTATTGCCAAGATTTGCTTCACAGCAAGGGGCAGTCACATAGGATGTAATACCCAGATCGAAGGCAGACTTCAGAGAGACTGTCAGAGCCATTGATGGCACGGGGCTGAATAAGATTAGAGGGACGGAGCTGAAAGTCTTATGAGCCCGCAACTCAAAGGCTGCCTCAACTGTCTCCACTATGATAGCACCCACTTGACCTTGATTCGTATCCAGACTCTGGACTGCAACTCGCGGAATCTCAAGCTGACTGGCAACGAGTAGTCGAACTCCTAGTTTATTGAGTAGCTGGTGAATAGTCTGATCATTCTGAGGCCCTGATCTGATATGAAGGACGGCGTAGTCTCTGTATGGAGCCAGTTGCTCTACCACAGCGATGGTCGTCTTCTCCAGCATCAAGGTGCAAGTAAAGGAGAACGAGCTCCCCATACCGAGAGCTGACTTGACCCAGATATCTCCGCCCATCAAGTTGACGAGTTTTTTGGATATAGTTAGACCGAGACCTGTGCCGCCGAATCTCCTGGTCACCGAACCATCCGCTTGTTGAAACTTGTCAAAGATAAGCTCGAGGTTGCAACCTTCAATCCCGACTCCAGTATCTACAACAGAAAATTCGACGATACATTCATCGTCAGAGGAGCCCTGAAGCTGGGCCCTTTTTACGAGTATATGGATTTTCCCGCGCTCTGTAAACTTCACCGCATTGCCCACTAAGTTAAGAATTACTTGGCGAAGTCGGCTAGGGTCTCCAACAACGCAGTCTGGCACAGAGCTGTCAACCTCGTAAACAAATTCAACCATCCTCTTGCTAGCTTCGACTGCAAGTGATTTAAGGGTGCTGAATATTGCAGATCCAAGGCTGAAGGGAACACATTCAATCGCCATACGACCGGCTTCTATCTTCGAGATGTCAAGGACGTCGTCTATGGTCGCCAAAAGGTTATTGCCCAGGTTATGGACAAGACTCAGAGCTTCTCGCGTGGTTGATTGAAGCCCTTCAGTCTCAAGTGCTATCTCAGCCATACCGATAATTCCATTCATCGGCGTGCGAATCTCGTGACTCATGTTCGCAAGGAATTCCGACTTGCTCCTGTTGGCCGACTCAGCAGCTTCTCTGGCTGCGCTATTCCGCTGAATACTCTCCTGCAGACTCGAAATCATTGCGTTGATTCTTCTTTTGAGTTCGTCCATTTCGCCGGATGCGCTGATAGTTATCAACTCGCTGAAGTCACCACAGGTGGCAGCTTCTGTGACCTCGCCGAAGCCACGGACCTGGGTTGTCAGGTTTTCGGCCATGCTATTAACCTCCTCGATTATCTCTTTCCATAGCCCGTAGAGCCCTATCACCTCGGCCCGCTTATCCAACCTCCCGTTCCTACCCACGTCTCGGGCGACATCCCTGAGTTGCGTCGCGAACCTTTCGAGACTCCCAACCATATTATTGATCGTTATTTTCAGGTTGTAAATCTCCAATGGCGCGCCGATCGCCAGCATGCTATCACCGCTTCCGCTAAACTCAACTACTTGAGCTTTCGACGCCATACTCTGGGCCAAGTAATTGACACCGTCTGTTAGATCTTCGAATTTCTGTTCTAGGGAAGCGCCCTTGAGCTGATCCTCAAGTAGATCATTATTAACTGTAAGATCGGAAACGCCCACATTCGCTTTCCGAGGTTGCACCAGTAACCTTGAGGAGAAATCACCTCTAGTCACCCCGTTTATGACCCTCTCCGCCTCACGAAGGTCTCTGGAGAGTAGTTGTTCGGCATGTTTATACCTTCCTAGTTCAGCCAGAAGGTGCGAGCGGTCTGCGTCAGCTTGTATCAAAGCCAATTTCGCATCATTTCTCTTCAATAGTTCGTCGAGGGCTGCAGATAAAACTGTCCGCGAGATTGGGATGTCTTCTCCTTCTTGTTTTAGGGATTCGCGTAAACGCGAAACAATACTGTCGTTTGTGACGGGTCCAAGATGGACCCCACCGGTTGACATCCTTTGTTTTACTTTCTAAATGCCTCTTACAGGCGATTTAATTTGCGGCGAAAACCGGCTTATACTGCGAACGACGCGCAAGAAACGGGCTCCACCTATTCGACCAATCCTGCTGCCGTCAGGATGAACCGATGAGAGTAGACTAGACCGAAACTATGAACAGAAGAAGCTTTTCTGGATGTATTGTTCCCGATATATTTGCAGTTGCTGTGACCACGTTGGATATGATACACAAAGGTTACCGGCACGAAGGGATACAGCAATTCAAAACTTGAAACGGACAGGTTTGACTTACATGTAGCAGCACGTGACAGCTCCGCCGGTGTTGATGTGAGTGGTTGGTTGATTGGGTAATCTACTCCGTAGTTCTACGAACCTACTTCACCCGGGCTTACAGCTCGGCGTGGTTCGACATCGGAACCGGAAGAGTACACAGGTACGTAGGAGGAATCGTCCAATGCCAAGCAAGAATTATTCGGGTAGTCATGTGACCCACAACCATTCCTTTTAGCCATTAGAAAATTACAATTTATCTCCACTTCCCCCCACCACATATCTCTATACCAACTATACTTATTTTGGTCATTAAGATGGCCCTCCTAAAGTCTAATGTAAGTAAATAATTAGAGAATCATTTAGACTGACTACTAAACTACTTTTTAATTAATTTAGGAGACATACCAAAGATATCTACATAATATAGCCGCAGGCGAATTGGTACTACCCCTTTACGAAAAGGTAAGAAACCCATCTGACCTCCATCTTATACGGAGTACTTTCAAAGTACTTAAGGATCATTTACTAACAACTTATAGAATAGAGAGAATGTGGTTATTTACTATGGGGAAGTGTTCTGCCGAGTCAACGAATACCCGAAAGGCAAGGTAAGTAAGATATCTTTCTACCGTTCAAGTACTTCTTAAGTATTTCCAAATCACTTGAGAAGTAGTTGGTAAGTACTTACATTTTGAACCAAGTCTTCTGCCTCTTCTTGTGATAACCCATGAGCTGCAATAACATAGGTATACCCATCTAGGTGAGTACGAGGATATTCTGGTAGATTATTTACATATTCAAGATACAGTGTTTGAAGGGGATTTGATTTTGCTTTTGTAAGCTCAATCAATGATTCGGGTTGGGTCTAATTAGTTAGTAAGTACTTTAAAAAGTACTTACCAGACCTTCCTCTTCTTCGACCTGTTCTTCAACCTCTTTAGTAAAGAGATGCTCAATATCTTCATCACAGGCAATAGAAAGGCCTTCAGCGTCCATGGTTTTCAGGCAAATACTAAACGTAGTTGGGAAGTACTTAGAAAGTAGTTTTGGTGTTTAGAAAAATATTTCTCAACAAAGAATTGAATTTGGATTTCAACGGATACAGTAAAGGCTTTAAAAGGATATTAGGAATCATTGGTCATGCCAAGACCCATAACAGGGTCAACCCCACTTCCGAACGATTTACAGGATCTGTAACCTGCAACGATCAGATGAAAAGATAAATAGGCTATGATTACATAACAAAGCGGTCAGATCATGCAGAATGACAGGTTCACAAATAAAAAACCGCCTATTATTTACACCCGTCACAGTCAATCGTCTGGTTCTGAGAAAACAACCCTTAAGTTCTATACAAGGTCCAGGGACAAGAGCGTATTCAAAAATGTTAATTCATATTTATTAACCCGCGCGACGGCTCAATCCTTAAGAGTCGGGTTTTAATGTAATTGAAAAATCGATACTACTTGGTTGAAGTAAAAATATATTCCCTCGCAGACCCTTGATAGCTCCATTAGTTCTATGATACAAAACGCGAACTACCTGTAAAAGACTCTGTAAAGTATCATTTGCCTCGCTCCGTGTATTTAGCAAGGTTTCCTTGCGGCGTTTATCCTTCGAGACCTCAAATATGCAGTCACTCTTTGAGGCTATTCTGCACAAGTACGTCGTCGTTTTCGGTGTTAGTCGGGCCACGGCTAATGGCTCATTCTGGATCACGTGGTATGGCATCACGATAGGTTAGCGACGGGTGGCGGGGGATAGAACCTATAGCTACGTAGCGAAAGCTAAAGTCTGAGAATCCTGTCGGGTTTTGGTTCTCACTTCACATTGACTACATCTCAAAATGGAACCACCGACGAGCAAAGGATCTAACTCTGAAGTAAGACCACTTCTTACCGCAGTTAATAATATGTTCTCACCTTTTTAATGCTAGCGCGAGAAACGTCTCCTCAGCACCTATGGAAGGCTGCCTCGGGGAGGACTGCTTGGACAACAGTCTAAGGTACCTTGAGTGTTATTTGCCACAAGTATTACAGCTAATAGACAGTAGAATCGCACTTACTTTGATTCTGGTGACTTCGCTCTTTCGGCAGCCAATAGAGTGACGGACAACGGCGCTGTCCAAACCGGCACCGCCCATCCGATGCGCGACAGCATTTCACACCCCAATGCTCCGGTCCCTAGCACTAGTAATGTTAATAAAGATTCCAACAGGGACCTGCACGGCAAAAGCAGCCCGGAGCCAGAAATGACAGATAGTCCTCTCACTCAGCAAAACCAATTTGAGGATAAAGACTTGAGAAACTGCGCGGAACAGAGTAGGGCTGATTGTCTTTAGGCTATTCTAAAGATTAGATCATCCTTAAAAGAAAAAGAATAAAAAAGAAACGAAAAGAAAGGAGATGAAAGACTGTTCTGTAGCAAGCTCACCTGAAACCAGGCATCGGCTAATTGGTGGACAGGTATCAAACTCCTTTACTCTCAGAGGTTTCTTTGTACAAGTCTATACGTTTCGTGGACGCTTAACCTGGTTTCTGTTTACAGGAAATGCTGGTAAGGTATTGCAACATTGAGCCTTCAACTGCCTGCAGAATTAGACTCATCGAGGGCTGATTAAAAACTCCTTTTTAAAGTAGTTGTTGTGTTCTTTGGCTATTGGACATGACTAAAATGTGGCCCACTCTTTGATGTCATGATTGAATATCTATGTGTATGTATTTTTGTAACTTTTGTTCAAGAGATGTCCAGATGGCCTGATTCGCCACTGGAGATATCGCAACTTCAACTTCTCCTCTGACCATATTGATTTTAGATTTAGATTTAGATTTACTTTTTTAACTCTCAAAGGAATCTTGTAAGGAAATATGAAAAAAATCCATATCCGGTTCCGCTCTCAGCATATTCTCTTTGAATGACCGGTCTTCCCTTGGGCTGCCAGCAGAGAAATTTCTTTGCTGAGACTGCCTCGATCCTGGCATTCGATCCCCATAAACTAGTACAAGAAGGCTAAATCGCTCCGTCTCAAGGCTCAAAAAGTTGCTTGAAAGTCAATGTGATTCTATTACTCTGTCTCTAGATGCATGGACCAGCATAAACTATCTTCCTATTCTGGCAATCATTTACGGTTAGCTTGCACCTGATTTTACTTACTAAGAGCGTATTCTCGAGTTTTGTGAACTTTATGGTATGGCCCTATTGACACAGGTCTTCTCATGACTGCCTGGTGACCGGAAATGGAAGTTGCCCGAAATAGAAACAATGAGACGAGTATCTGCGGGAGGTCAGGTGGCTTGAATACGTCAACAGTTTCTGCCAAACTAAAAGTGGGGTAGGTAAATACGGGGACTACTGGGCTATAAAGCCTGGTTACGCAGATTGCAGCCCTACCAGGGGCTGAGCTGATGTGGAAGCCCTCTGCGAATCAAGGATTAGTCCGCTTCCTTGACCAGAGGGCTGGTACTACTTTGGCTGATCATGATAGGTGGACTGATATGGTGATCTCGGCCATAGCAGAATCAGGCGAAGCATTTCTTCAGCGGTAATACCTGGAGGGGACGGCGTTGTATGCGAGTCTCGGTACTCAACTGGCAAACAGACCAAAATGACGTTTCCCGAGCTGTTGCAACAATCAAAAGAGTCCTGGAAAAAGCACAGCTTTGAATGCCGGTACCCTTAGGGTTGTGGAGGAAGCGTTAGGTCGCGATATGACAGATCACGTCAGTGCGATTATTGTCCATCTCGTCCTGTAACTTTATGAATTTTGATATAAAAGTATATGAGACCACGTGATCCTAGCGGTTTGGCAGATCACCGACTCCAAACCCCTGAGGAATTGGACCCCCTTTAGATAGAATAAATTGTCGTCCATAGTATAATATATCTATCGAATGGCATCCAGTCCTCAGTAGGCTACGTACGTGTAGCTGATACAGTTTCATTCTGCCCTCTTCCCCTACGATCGCAACAAATTTGCCCTGTAGTCTGAACGGATCCGGGTGCGTAGGTATGCAATCTAGGACCTAGATATACCTGCAAACTTACATCAAAAGGAATAAGTTTCGGCACGTCGTTAAATAACTCCTGGATTTGAAAGCGGAATCCGGTGTCGTGAATGGATGTCATTCTAGGAAGTCGGAAACCTCCCCTCAAAGGCCTATATTACTCAGCATGAGTGATTGGTGAGTTTGATGCTCGTCTTGGGTATGTCTGAATCAATCGTCCACGGCGAGATCTCTTGGTTGAATGCGGCTGCTCCGTCGGTGAGCGATCTTACACGCCAAATTTGTCAGTTAAACTAACTAGTTACATATCATCTGTTTGTTCACCTCATAGTACAAATGAGAACGCGAAAGCCTTTGTCGCATGAAGTCTTCTAACATAAGCGATGTTTCTAAATTCAAGTGTTGCACTCATCATCTCCCCGTTAATTATGGGTTGTCATGGGCCCATCAAGCTTTACCGCCAGAGGCAGGGAAACACCACTTGACTGCGGCATCAGGATACCTGTGAAGCACTTGGTGTATAGACAGTAATAAATAGTGGACCAAGTGAGGATGCGAGAAGGAACGAAGGAGAGTTACCGCCACTTTACCCAGTGCATGAGCCTGGTCTCTCAAACTCGGAACTACTGACCGCCTTCGGCTGCATTCCTTTGTTAACCGAGAGTTCAAGACCAGTCGTGACTCATCAGCAGGGGCAAGATCCTTCACTCACATTCTCGATTAACTGGTATGATGCTTGATATTCTTCTTTTCTGTCTCATTATACCTTTCTCTCCTGAGTAGCACAATATGTCAACAACAACAATTGAGCTAGCTACACAAGGACAACAACAGCCACAGAGCTCAGTGCAAACATTTGGACCTATTGCTGAGGATGTAATCATTCAAGCAAAGCAAAAGTGGAACGACCCTGCCATCAACAAATGGCGCCTTTTAGCTACATTCGCCAGTTTCGCGGTTGTAGGAGCTAGCGATGGCGTCTACGGAGTGAGCTCTTTCAATGCGATCATCTCCCAGATAACAGACTAATGGTTTCTCTCGCAGGTACTCGTCCCATATGTAAACGTCGAGCCGAATTTCATTCCCTCACCGACGAGGATACTGACGTCGGGTAGCTTCGCGAAGATTATAACCTGTCTACCACGGTCGTCTCCTTGATTTTCATGACACCGTTTGCCGGATACACGATTGCAACCCTCATTGTCAACAAGATCCACATGACATTTGGACAGCGAGGTATTGCGATTATTGGTCCCCTATGCCATATCATCCCGTTCGTGATTATGGCCACCCACCCGCCCTGGCCGGCAATGTTGGCTGTCTACGTGATTGTTGGCTTGGGGAATGGCCTCATCGACGCCGCATGGAACTCCTGGATTGCTGACATGGTTAATGCAAACACTATGATGGGTTTCCTCGGGGCATTCTATGGGCTTGGGTACGTGGATTATGTACGATGGTCGCCAACGGCATACTGACGACCAATGCAGGGCAACCCTGAGCCCGACAATCGCGACTCAGATGATCAAGTCCGGCTTCCGCTGGAACTATTTCTACTATACACTGTTTGGTGGCTCCGTGCTAGAGTTGATAACGAGCGTTGCTATGTTCTGGAAAGAAAATGCGGTTAGCTTCCGAGCCAAAAATCGCAGAAGTCCCGATAGCAGTGATGGAAGCAGAACTACAGAGGCCATGAAAAGTCCCATTACCTGGCTGATAGCTATCTGGCTGTTTGTGTACATGGGTGCCGAAGGTTTGTTACCCTGGATTTATCCTAGGAGCGAACCACCATCTGATCATTGAGTCTGACAGTGTCGGTGGGTGGCTGGCTCGTCGATTTCATGGTTCAGGCTCGCAACGGAGAGCCATTCGAGTCTGGTCTGGCTTCTACCGGCTTTTGGGCGGGTGTCACTATCGGGCGACTTGTGCTCGGCTTCGTAAATGACTGGTTGGGCATGTCATCCCCTCTACGAAGTCTCAAAGTACGAATACTGACTTAGAATGAAGGAGAGCGGATCGCTATCAGTATCTATCTTGTGATTTCAATTGCTCTGGAACTTGTCTTTTGGCTGGTACCGAAGTTTCTTGTGTCTGCAGTTGCTGTCTCGCTTCTTGGCTTCTTCACTGGGCCTCTCTTTCCTGCGGCAATTGTAGTGGCTGCCAAGCTGCTCCCGAAGCATCTACATACTCCAGGTATTGGACTTGCTTCGGCGTTGGCTGGCGGTGGTGGGGCAATGTGAGTCTACCTCATCCGTCCTCGCTGCTTCTTGAACCACTGCTTGGAAACCCGGCTAATCTTTTGCTTCCCCATATTTTCGCGTAGACTGCCCTTTGTTGCTGGTGCTATATCTGGGGCGCGCGGCGTGCAAAGTCTGCAACCATTCATTCTCGCGTTACTGATTGCATTAATTGTCATCTGGGTGCTACTTCCCCAGAAGAAGCATCATGCTCATGCAGTCTGAGGCAGTAGTGTAACTGCGTGGCTAAGATACATGGAGAAAATCCACAGGAGTTGTGGCATACTGGAGCGAGTAGCAAAATTTGGAGAGGAAAGTATTCGTTTAACAAAGGGAATAAACCTATCTTAAAGCGGCCTCGGTTCCCTTATCATAGTGCCGATATCGTAGATCCGTCAACCCCAAATTTAGATAGATCGATGGCAGACTGTTCGACGAGCTTCCAGCCATGGTTCAGATAGAGATGACATGCTTGCGGAGTCGATTCGAGATAGATCCTCGCACGGTTCGCGTCGGCATGCTGCGTTCCCCATCTCAGGGTTGCAGATGCGCATCCACGCCTTTGGTAGCTGGGGTGTGGGTAGAGCGCTCCAAGGGCTATTTAGAAGAGAGTCAGCAAGAAGGCAACAATACGCAATATCAACAGAAGAATCTTCGACGAGACTTACCATAATCGTTCTCGGGGGCTGAAATGCTTTTTCCTCTGCTGACACAGGATGGCTCTGAAACGGGCTTGTAAAGGGAAATTCGTTCCTTCTGGGTACGGAGGAAGAATGGATTCATCTGTTGTGATCTTTGTCTTGTCTTCCCTTGTGGCTATAGAGAGGATGCAGTTTGGAGGTAGATGTTCTGGCTTTGGTATAAACCTGGGAGGAATTTTCTATCTTGCGCAAGCTACCACTTCTTCGTCTTTGTCTAGGTCGATTACTGCCAGGAAAACACCCTTTTTGTTGGATAATTCTCGCTTCGCACGCTCCTTCAGCCAGTGATAAGTATCGGTGTTGTTGGAAGTGATAGGATATATAATGTGGTTTAGCATATTATGCTGGAAGGCGGCAAACTTCACTCGCGTTATTTGAGGGGCGTATGTCTGGGACGTTAGGGTCTTCACCTGCAAATGCATCATGTCAAGGATGTTACACTCAAGGTGGCTGTTCGTGAACGAGGAAATAGGTCGGCAGTTGAAGGAAAAAGTGTTTTTTCCAAGTCCTTGCAGGTTGTTATACAGGATGGGTAGCGTCTCTTAACTTGGATTGGCTGTCGTCGTACTTCTCCAGAGGATTTCAGGACATGAATCGGCCTCGAATCTCCCTCACCGAAGAGGCCCTGTGCGGGGTGCCCTTCCAAGCCAAGTTCCCCGCTGTCCAGAGTAGTGCTTACACACAGAACCCAAACTAGACTTGATGCTATATAGGTGGCATCGACAGTAAAAGCGGGTCCTTCGACAGTCTGATTTACGACCTGATTTGTAGAGCGAAGTCCCTGTAGCGCCTCGTATTTTATTTTAACGAAAAGTCCCTTCTTCGTACCTCAAATTGGCAAATATTTGGTAAGTAAGCAGTAAGCCCAATATCAATAATAGTACGTATATACGATACGTATAAATTAAACATATACGACAATGGAGCGACAGGAACGGCCGTAGGGGTCGTGGTCGATCCAATGGGCAAGTCCGTCTCAACTTCTCAGTTATGCTTCTGTGGCCGACGCCGTACTAATGGTAGACAACCCAGCTGAGTTCTATGAGATCGATGAACTGTGTATCCTGTGCACCCAGTCGCCCGCGTGGGTTCTGTTCAGCCCGCATAAACCGAAGGCAGCCACATTCACTGAGCTTGATCCAGCGGTCATGCCCGTGTGACCCTGTCTCCTGTCGAGAGGTCCATCACTGTAAAAGGTTATTCGGTCCGACGGAAACAGGTGCCACTGTGCCCCGTGTTCTGCTTGACCGACTACTAGGTGAAAGGATTGACACTTACCTCCGCAGTTCTTGACCTGAAAGATAACCCTAACGCAAGAGGTCAAGATCATCGCAATACATACTGCTCGACATACGTCCAACTGACAAGGCTTCGGCCGCTGAGAGGACTTTATCTCCTAAGCTCGATACTCTAACCTGGCTATTAGCTCTATAACATCTGATGCTAGATACCTGGTTTTTGTGTCTGAGACATGGTAAACCACGATGCGACCTAACTCCATACAAATATTTTTGTGTCCCCTTTTCTTTCGAGGAAGAAGACTTTCTCTTGATATTTCATGGGATTGGCTCATCGACGCGATTCAATTTTCTAAGATTCCTTTCAACATAAACGCTCAAAAGCACACTTCATTCCCATCATATTTTCAAAGTCCCCTAAATTTCCTCCACTTTCTTATTCGCGTTTTCGTTTCAGGGCAACAGCGTGCGACAGCTGTCATCCAGTCCAAATTAGGCTTAGGTACTATACTAATTAGGGGTAGCTTTATTAACTGTGTATATACGATTTTCTGAACTCACGGTTCGCAAGGCTCTATTTACCGTTTTTATATGATTTACTGTAAATTGCCGTCCCTAATCTCACAAGTCTTTATATTCAACAAGTTAATATTCACTCTTGTATCTTATAAGTTTTAGGGTTGCTAAACTCCTTATAAATAGATCTATTCTTCTTGTGATTCAGAGGAAGGTTGGTTGTTTTGATTATTCTCGTCTGTACACTTGGGGTTTTCTATACACAGTAGACATCAGATTGATTCCCAGTCAATCTGATATTATACGGAATGAGGGCAACCTAGACACACCTAGGTGACGCCCAGCAGGAACTGAATACCGAGGATGGCATAGCCCAAAGGCCCTGGCGCAGATAGGCGGCTCGGGCGAGGAAAAGGGCCAGAATGAACATACAAACGATAGAGGGGGCTGATAGGGCCTTGACGGACTAACTGGAGGCAGTAGCCTAGGGCAACTGCCTAGGAATATGTGCATAGCAAACGGCTCTGTATGGACGTTAAATTTGATTAATAGTAATAATAATATTATACGGAATGTATTCCATTCTGTATATGAAGCTCTATTATTTACTTGATCGAGCCTCAATTCACAACAATTCTAAGATGGACAAGTTAGCAACTTAGCTTAGCCTTCAGATCATTATAATTTATGACATAAAAATCGCGGTACCAGCTAATCTTGTCTTGTATTAATAGCTTTGTTAAGTGTATATGATAACATCTCCAATAACTGTGTACTACAAAGTTTGACTGTGTGGTTGGTTATAAGAACCTCCTCCAGCCCAAACGAGCGACGCTCCCTTGTCATGGAGGTTGACATATCCCCATGCCACAATATATGCAAGACACAGATGCCACTGACCTATTATCGTTTTCACTGGATGCACATGCTCGATAAGCCTCTTCGTTGAATACCGCCATTCTGCTATGTACTTCCTTCCTTGGAGTTACGCCCTTGAACAAGATTGGACCTTTCAATGATCGCCCTTACTAACTGATGTACTGTAGCGCTATTTGTAATATCGACCACTGACAAGCTCACGTCGAATTGCTTGGTTAACCAGTTGCGAAACTCCACCGCAACAAGGGAGTCGAGACCGAGGTCCATGATTGACTTTTCTGCCGCAATATCATCCTCTGGTATCATCATTATACTCGCAATCTTGCTGCGCACGGCTTCAAAAGCGACAGCAAAAATGGCATCGTATCCTGTTTGTGACGCAAGTCTTTCCATGATAGAAGGTCCTTGTGTTGCCTTATCCGCGTCGCCGGCGGCTATTTGGTTATCTAAACAAAGTCTCTGATAATGTGAAAACAGTGGGACCTGAGCCCAGGGTCGAGAGGCAAGCTCTGGCTTAAACGGGTATCCAATAAGGCACTGGCTCTTGGAGGTACGGAAGCGCTGTGTCGCCGCCATAACTTTCACCAAAAGGTGTACCTGTGCCTCGGATATCGACCACTTGAACATGTCATCTTCTGCAGTCGTCTCGGCTCCATGGTTTGACTTCATCATGGTTTCGGCAACATACCCAACACCGGTTACGGCAGGCAAGTTGATAGATCCTGCGGGCAAGCCTTGAGAGTGCCGCCAGCGGCAGAAACTATCGAGAACCGCATTGCTTGCAGAATAGGAAGCTTGACCAATATTACCCATCACTGCTGCTGCAGACGAGAGGCAAATGAAGAAGTCGAGAGATTGATTTGTTAGGGCTTGGTTAAGATTAACAACACCCGAAACTTTTGGACGTAGAACCGCTTCCCAGTCCGTGTAGACTGAACTTTCGAACATGCAATCCTATTTTAGAATTAGACGCAACAACATCCTCGCCAGTTCAAATAAAGTAGTTTGCCAGAGATCAGTTCAAGCATACCTTCAAACTCATAGCACCGTGAATAACACCTCGAACAGGCTTATCACGCGGTAGTGCTTCTACTAACTTTCTCACATCTGTTATAGAGCCTACATCACATTTAACAAACTGTACCTCAGCTCCGTTCGCCTCCGAGAGCTCTCGAAGTTCTTGTATCTTGGGATCAGGGACCCCTTCGCTTCCTCTTCGTGCCGCCAAAACGATGCTCGTAGCCCCTTGACCCACAAGCCATTTGGCTAAAGATCGGCCGAGTCCTCCAGCCCCTCCAGTGATGATGTATGAGGCATCTTGACGGATAGGATTGACCTCCCACGAAGGGCGTCGTGCTTTAACTAATGCCTGTTTATCATCGAACATAACGATAATTTTCCCAACATGCTTGCCAGCCTGTATTGTCCTCATACAGGATTCGATATCAGTGACTGGAACAGTTTGGATAGGCTGGATGAGCTGAAAGTCTCCTGAATCGACATGTTCCATGACTTCAGCCATAACACGATGAACATAGTCAGCTCGATTCCGCATGAGCAATGCCAGATCAACAGCGTGGAAGGATACAGCTTTATCGAATGGTGCCGACTCTAAGTACGTGTTCTCCAGGAAGCTTCTTTTCCCAATGTCAACGAATCGACCAAATGGCGCAAGGCACTGCCAGCTCTCCCGTAATGCTTCACCAGAGAATGAATTGAGTATAACGTCAAGACCGTACGATGCGGTTGCCAGGGTCACCCCCTTAGCGAACAACGACGAGCGACTGGAGAAAATATGGCTTTCGGGGATCCCGTAAACATCCATTATGTGATTTTTCTTGAACGCTGTTCCCACTGTGCAGAAAATCTCGGCACCAATCCACTGCGCCACAGTGATAGCAGCCTGCCCAACACCACCCGCAGCGGCGTGGATTAATATCTTTTCACCCCGCTTGAGATGGGCGACATTGACGAGAGACTCATATGCCGTCACATACACGACAGGAATGGATGCAGCTTCCGCATAGTTGAGGACTTTAGGCATTTTTGAGACATTGCGAACATTGCATCGGACGTGTGTTGAGAGGAATCCTGTGCCCAAAGCAACGATTGAGTCTCCTACTTTATACTGAGCCCTGGCGGCTTTTCCAGCTGCGATAACAACACCACTACATTCCTTCCCGAGTGGCTCCCAAGGCACACTTCCTAGCGCGACTAGCACGTCCTTGAAATTCATACCGGCCGCCTTGACCTCAAATAGGACTTCATCAGGCGCAAGGGCCTGGTCTTCCTCTGTTATGGCGTGCGGTTGAAAATGAAGAGTATTCAGTAGTCCGACATATCCGATGTTAAGATGATGGGATCGTCCAGCCTGCCAGAGCTTTTCACCATCGACGGGCTGGTCCGTTGTTTCTTGCTCAATGGCGCCCCGCGTTTTGTTATCTGGGACAATCCGGGGGATATGAACACGACCGTCTATCACTTTATATTCAAGGTCTGTCTCGAGGGTGCCCGGCTTCGTGATGAAGGCATGCTCGAACACGTTCATGATATTCATTGTGCACAGCGTGTCGTCCTCAGGTCCCAGCTGTAGTACAACGAGCTTTAGGCCAGCATTTTCTTGTGAGAGAGTCCTGGCAAAACCAAAAGCGAAGTCAAGCATGGGCTCATCAAGACTACCCCGGCGTAATGGTTTGGTCACCCACAGGATACCACGAGCTTTGCAAATGAGTCTTCGGAAATGATCGAACATTTCTTGGCTCGCTGTTGCCAAGTACGGGCCCCAAATCTCGTCTAAACACACGAATATCCCTCTTCCTTTGCAAGCATCCGACATAGGTTGGTGTCCCACGAACTGACCGCCAGCCTTTTGAATTAGATGTTCGAGGTTTTTCATTAGGATCTGTGGGGGAGATCGATCAGAGACGACAGTGACAGGTTGTATAAGGGGTGTGGATGTGCAAGCCGCACGGCTCAAGAACGTAAAGTGGTTTTGCCAGTCAGGAAAGTCAGTAATTGCTTCGTCCAGTCCGGTGAACCCCGATTGAAGAAGTAAGTCTTTCCATTCCGAGCGGGAGACAACGGGGCCGTCCTCACGCGACCACCAACCTGGTAAGGTTGCGAATGGGAACATAATTGGGCGGGCTTTAGCCAATTCAACCATGGCGAGGACCCCATCCGGCTTCAACAGTTCCCTAATATGACGGAGGCTCTGTGAAATGTCAGGTGTAGCGTGTATGACATCGGCTGCAATGACAAGATCATAAGATGCAGGGGAAAAGCCTTGCTCTACCGGGTCTTGGGAGAGATCAAATCGTTTGAAGGTCATGCGTGCTTTGTATTTCTGGAACTTTGCCATGGCAGCTTCAAAAAACCCTGGTGATATATCTGTATAGTCATAGCTGTGGAATCGAAACCCAAGAGAAGCGATGGAACTCAGCTCTTCTAGGACCCTTACTGTACAGCCACCTGTCCCTGCACCGACCTCAAGAATCCGCAAGGATGGATTGTGGAGGCTCAGTAGACCGACAATTTGAGCTAGCTGTCCAGAAGAGCGCTTGAAGAGATACGATTCGTCGTAAATATCCCACAGATCTCCTTTGCCAATAAGTACACTGAGTGGGTCTGCGGTCTCTTCTAGTATGTCACCAAGCTGTTGACCGATTTTAGCAATCGCAGCGCCGAGAGTGGTTTTCGAACATGTTTTCTCGATAAATTGTTGTCTTTCGATAACATTGAGACTGCCCCATTGCCCTTGCGCACTCTTGGGCTGCGATGATTTGACCTGGGCCACACATTGCTCCATCCAGCTCTGTAGCTGGCGAAGGTGTTTCTTAGCTGGGGGCAATCGTGGCACGGATATGGCCTCCTCGATGAGGTAATAGGACACCTGCTCCAGATCCCGTAGTTCCTGCAATTCGGTCGGTATTGGGGGTACACACGATACAACCTCTTCAAGGTAACCAGATGCAAGCAGCAAGGGGTGTTTCTGCCATTCAATCTCTAGTGGATTAAGCATATTGCCCTGAGGATCATCGATGTCCGTCTTGCCGATCTCAAACCCTTTCGCGTTGCGAAACTCCATAATAGGCGATTTGGACCCGGCAACGAAACAGGTCGCGGAGGCACTGTTAGTCCGGGTCATTATCTCACCTTTGTAGTCATGAAAGAGAACCTCGATTTCCGACCCGGTCTGCTGGGGGATATCGTTTGAAATATACGCTTCTTGAAGGAAGTTGGGAACAGAAACAGCCAGGCTTTCTGGGCCATCATCATGTCCATCCCTAAAGCGAAACCCGACATGGAACACGGCGTCCAGTATTGTAGGATGAATTACCAGTTGGTTGTGATACTGTAGGGGCATTGAGCTCCCTGGATCGCCACACCTGACAGTCCCCAATGAGAAGCCCTCTCCCTGCCTAATTCGTGACAGAAGGCGGAATGCAGGACCATATTGAAGGCCTTCTAATTCCGCCAAGTGGTATAGAGTCTCCGGAGTCGCCTCGCAGTGTAAGGATTCAAATGCTTGAGATATTAGGTTCTCTGCCCGTGCTTCCCACAATGAACGGACGGAGTCCCCATCAAAGGTGTCCTGAGACGACTTTGAATCAATTGCGATGGACCCTCTGCAGTGTTCCGAGAACCCCGAGCTCGCGTCCCATGAAATAATTTGGAATGTGAACCAGCCATCGGAATTGCTCGCACGGGTCGACTGTGCCTGTGGTTGTACTATTGTATATATATCGTGCGTTGCTTCTTCTGATAATAGAAAAGCTTTGTTCAGTACAATTTCACGTAGACGATACCCCGAGATATTCTTGGACTGATGTTGGAATGTTACTCGGATGGCCTCAATGGCCATGCAAATATATCCTGTCATGGGGAAGATAATCGTGCCGTTGATCCGATGGTCCCTCAACCAGGGTATGTCATCCAGCTTGAACACATTGCGAAATGCGAGACCCCGACCAATAGACCCCGGTGTGTTATGACCTAGTAGGACATTCCAAGGAAGAGTATTGTGTGCAAATTCCTCTGAAAATCTGGAATTTTGCCAATAACGTTTTGTTTTGTTAAAGCAGTAAGAGGGAAGGTCAGTGAGCAATAATGGGCTCGAAGACGTTGCCGTGCTGGGTGTTACGGCAGAGTACTCCACTGGGTAACCACTATTGATTAAGGATGCTATGGTGTTTAGCATTGATTTAGATTCGCTTTCCCCGCGCTTAAGAGTTGACATGTACTCTACCATTTTGGTAATCTTACTGTGCTGTGGATGCTGTATTATCTGTCGAACTGGTCCTTTCAATGCATCATGAGGACCTAGTTCGACAAGGATTATTGGACGATTCCCATCGTTAGGGTCTGGCGAAGAGATCATGGCTTGGAGGGCTTTGGTGAACTGGACGGGGCTGATGAGATTCGCGAGCCAATACCACGGGGATTGGACAATTGTGGGATTTGCAGTCATTCCATTTACTGAGGAAAAAAAACGAGTCTTTCCAGGGGTCGAGCAGTTCTTCATGACGATTGTTGTGATATTGTCCAAATAGGAGTAGCCAACGGCGGGCATATGATGTGAATGATATGCGACATCTACCTTGAGCACCCGGTGGAAAATACCAAGTTTGTCCAGCATCGGCCCCAACTCATTGATTGCTCCAATATCGCCCGAGACCGTCACACTGTTTGGGCTGTTGTAGCATGCAATCATCGCCAGCCCTTTCAACAAACTCCCTAGGAGCGGTTCAACAATGTCAGCGCCAGCACCGACTGCCATCATTGCCCCCGCCTCTGTCTGACTGTGTTGAAGGTCCCCGGCTGCCTTTCCCCGATAATACGCCACTGCAACGCTAGAACGCAGGTCCAGAATCCCAGCGGCATAAGCTGCTGCAATTTCGCCGCTGGAATGGCCACAAACGGCCGAAGGCTGGACACCCCAGCTGCTGAGAAGCGACACCAAAGCCACCTGCAAGGCTGTGGTGGCCGGTTGGCTGATTGTAGCATTTCCAATGCGCGATAGGTCTGGTGGTCTCGCGAGTTCATCTGTGCCGCGTTAATAGAAGTTTCCACAGAGAGCTATAAGTTACTAGGCATTACCAATCAAGGACCATGTGGCTCCCAGCTCCTTAAGGTATATTTCTGCCTCAAATATCCTCTCAGCAAATGCTCCATATTTCATCAACGATAGTCCCATCTGCGGCCATTGTGCACCCTGCCCTGTGAAGACAAACTGCAGGTTTGGAGATGTGCTGAGACGCCCTATCTTCGGAGGATCCTGGAGATTCTGCACCAATTCACCAGGCGTGGAAGCAACCATACCAAGTTGGCGGCCGAATCGTGAGCGGCGGCAGCGGAGCGTATAGCTCAGGTCAGTCATGAACCTTCGCTCGTCAACAGTGGCGTTGCCGATGTACTTGATAAGGCTTGGGATATAATTCGACAGAGCTCGTTCATCCTTTGCCGACAGGACATATAACCTTGGGCAAGGATCGTGAGTATTCGGATCCGAAGCGGTATTTAGATCCACACTTTTTACTGGAGCCTCCTCAAGTATTATATGGGCATTGGTACCGCCAAAACCGAAATTATTGACTGACGCCCGTTTAATAGGTCGCCTTGGCCAGGGGACGCATTGCGTGGGTACCTGAGTATCCGTGTCAGGTTGCGCGGTCTTGATCTTGCCCCAACCTTTACGAAAGAGCAATTGGAGATGCCCAGTACTTACCTTCAGTTTCAGTAGATGGAGATCAATATCCGGATTGGGTTTTTCGAAATTAGCGTTGGGGAGAATCATCCCGCGTTCCAGCATTAAAACACATTTGATGACGGACAAGATACCGCTTGCACCTTCGAGGTGACCTGAAGACAAACGTCAGTAGCTATATCATCAGGACAGGGTCTACTTTACCAAAATTTGATTTTGCACTCCCTATATAAACGGGGTTGTCGGGCGAACGATTGGTACTGAATACCTGTGCCACCGATCCTGCCTCGATAGGATCGCCTCGCTTGGTACCAGTTCCGTGGCTCTCCACGAAGTCGGTCTCGCAAGGGTCTAGACCAGCGGACTGGTAAACCTGAGACATCAGCTGAACCTGTGCAGTCATGTCTGGGTTCGTTATTCCGTGGGAGTGGCCTGAATGATTGATCCCGCTTCTTCGGATGACTGCTCGGATACGGTCTCCCGATGCCTTCGCAGCCTCTAGGCTTTTTAGGATAATACACACGCCCCCTTCGCCCCGTCCATATCCATCTGCTCGGTGGTCGAACGAAAAGGATTTGCCCTCGTCACCCAAAGCGCTGGTTTCTTTAGCTTCTCCACGTTTGACGATCACGATGTTCGACTTACCCCAGGCTTGACATTAACGCCATAACCGAAGGAGAAATCTGTAAGAAGCTCCCACCGACAATAGAACAGCTGCATTCGCCTCTTTTAATGCTCTCGACTGCATTGTGAAGAGCGACCAAACTTGACGAGCAGGCGGTATCAATAGTTTGGCTTGGGCCCCGGAGGCCAAAGAAATACGAAAGCCGGTTCGCAAACATACACGTCGCATTCCCGGTCGCCCCGTACTGTGATTCCTGATAGATATCCCCACTCATGTAGATCTCATACTCACTTTTCGAACCTCCGGCAAACACACCGACATCCTTCCGACCAGTAACTTTCTCAATGGGTATCCCCGCATTCTCCAATGCCACAAACGCACATTCAAGTAGGAGTCGATGCTGAGGATCCATGGCCTTCGCCTCCGCCTCGGAGATACTAAAGAAGGGAGCATCAAAAGTGGCCACATCTTCTTCTAGAAAGGAGGCACCGCGGACGTTAAAGTGCCCTGCTTTGGGCTGATATGGGTGGTAAAACCCATCGGCGTTGAAACGGGCCATGGGGATGGGGCCGGCAGCACAGCGTGCCTCTGAACAAAAGTCCCATAGCTTTCGGTCATCGTCCACTCCCCCAGGCAGCCGGTAGCCGAGCCCGACGATTGCAATATCAATATTAGAAGTGTTTTGATAATAGTCCATCCTGGGGCAAAAGCTATACTAGAGTTGGCCCAGAAATCGTGTCCAAGACTTGCTGTGGTGATGTTTCTTCGAATATTAGGGCCCTTGATTCAGAGTGGATGCGATTTCTCTGCTCTTATCAAGGTCACCCCTTCGCTCTTCAATTTCATGAACCATTGAATTAAGTATCTAGCTTCTGGGTCAACTGCTTCGAGTGCCATGGCCCTCGCTTCAAGAATGCTGGAGTTCCAGTGGCACTTCGTAGCTTCTAATTGTTCCAGAACCATGACGTCAACTATCCTAATTATACCTCCAGTGGTTACTTTCCGAAGCAAGACTACTATTGACAGAATACTTAATATCTTTCCCATTGACTTTCCATCCCAAGGCTGAGGAAGTTTGTTTCAAGGCTTGACCATTATCTGGGGTGGTCTCAACGGAAAAAGCAACATGACAGTGTTACATGAAGCCTCTATCTCCAAACTCTAATTGGCATCTTCTACGCGTCACCGGTCTTCTCTACTGAGAACATCATTGATATTGTGTACTTATAAACGTCATACTAATGACCTAGAACTGTCATCGACTGCATATCTGCCCAATACCAGCAACGATGACTCGAACATATGCTCAAGCCTTCCTCTCCCCTGCCCCCCACTTAAATCGATACTTCGCCCAACATCAGTAATGAGCTGTGCGAGTTGAATCTCGCGACAGAAAACGAGGGATATACAGACTACTGCTCATCATTTGTCTTTCTCTTGAACTACTACCATGGGCGACCCTGCTTCAAACATCCAACATGGTGGTGCGTCCCGCTACGTCACATGCAGGATTCCGGACACATTAGATCCGTTTCTTGCTCGAAAGTTCGCTACCATGAATATGGAGGCCATCCGCCATATTCCCGAGCGGATTCTCTTGTATACGCCTGAGCTCATGAAGAGCGCAGAAAGCTGGATGTCGCAGCTGAAAGACACCCGGTGTGCGGTTTGGATATGCCTTGCACCGAACGTCCAAACTGGAGAAATCTCGCTCGAGCAAGGCCAATGGGTTGGGATGTCTACGCTGTACGGCCCGCTGTCGTTGGAGGAGTACCAGATATTCCGCCCCGATAGTGACCAGGCAACCCCCAATTCGGGTGAAACCAGATGGCGCACGGGCAGGGTATTCATCAAAGAATGCCACAGGAATCCCGAAGCCTTCGCATCACTCTACCAAGCATTAACGGCTTTCGTTCTTGAAAGGACCAGAGATATGATGGACAGAGAGGCAGGAGAGAATAGTCGCCCCCCACGACCATTGTTCCGCCTGCAAGCAAACGCGCATTATGACTGCGGTCAAAACCTCGTGCAAAGCATGTTCCTCGAGCAGGGAGCGCGAGTGGTGACACACCTCTCACCGATCCAAACTTATGAATTGGAAAAGGGATCTGAGCGATTACCGACTGAGCTGCTGAGAGAAATTGACTACTCATCTACTGATGCATTAGTTGAATGGGTGCAAGCAATGACATAGCTCATATAAATATATATAGAATCATTATCCAGAGTAATAAGCCAAATCCGGATTGATTGCTAGTCTTTGATATGTAACTATCTGAGTCTCTTGAAAGAATGTGTACTCTGTCGTGTTGTCCAGCCCTAAATTTGAGCATTAAGAACTTAACCATGCCCTCTGCTCCTGTATTTTAAGTTGGCAATAGTTATGCCCGATGCATAAATGCATAAACTGATCAGACTATCAAGTAGAAACATATCTGGGGTATTTTCGATGTTGATAGGAGTGAGCGATATTATGTCTATAATTACAAGTATACATGTGTGTTACGTTTCCTTAAAAGTTTAAAAACTGACGATGATCTAACTCCCGATAAAATAACTTGCATTCTTGATGTCATCTCAATCAAAGTAGACCCTGACCGGTTAACAAACATGACGAGTATCTTACAGGTATACATGGTCTAGACTCTCTTTCTCCTTCCCAGGGCAGATAGTAAAGAAAAAGAGAAAAAGAAACAAGAAAGAAAGGGTGGAAGAAGTAGCTTATTTCGACGGAGCCGGCCATGTCTTTTACGGTCTAAACTCTGTTGTGAGGATATGAAGGTTCCGATCTCATCCGCCTGCACTTGGACATTCTTTGTGTCGTTCTTTCTTGACTTAGGGGCTAGTCCATTCATCGGTGGTTAAGCTCTGCCTGCCAGTTCTCTTCCAATTTACTTCTTAGGACCTATGAGTATGGGGCCTGATCCTTTATAGACCGAAATAAAAGATTGAGAAAAGGATTAAAGAGTGTAACACCCGGGCATCAGTTTTGCAAACAAGTGTACCTCGCCTTACCTTCTTATAGAAGACTATTATCTGCTATAGGTCACGATTCCATCTTCATGGTTCGGTTGCGGAGATGGAACTCAGCAATGCAGTATCAACAAAAAACGGCCGCAGCAAAAGTCGAAAAATTCTGATTGAAGTAGCACTCTGCACGATTTGTGCTCTCATCTTCATTGACACTGTCATTGTCAGCACTGCTCTTCCATCAATAGCACGAAAGCTGCAGGCTTCAGGTGCTCAATATGCGTGGGTTGCCTCATCGTACCTTCTTGCTCTTGCGAGTTTGCTTCCTCTTTGGGCCAAACTATCCGATATATTTGGCCGTAAGCTTGTGATGCTTGTCGGAAACGCTCTTTTTTTGCTTGGAAGCTTAGTCTCTGCCCTATCTGAAAGAATTTCAATGCTTATTGCTGGTCGCGGTATTCAAGGGGCTGGAGCAGGAGCCCTTGTCGTTCTGTCAAATATCTGCATTGCTGATATGTTCAGCCTGCGGTAAGTGTCTTGAAGTGGCCAACATAACAATGGCTGTGCTGACTAGTAATCCCTCCAGTGAACGTGGACTTTATTTGGGCATCTTAGGAGCAACCACTTCTGTCAGTACGGCTGTTGGTCCTGTCCTTGGTGGGGTGTTCACTGAGACAATTGGCTGGCAATGGTGCTTCTGGATTAATCTTCCAATCGGTGGCTTGGCACTTGTAATGCTGGTCGCATTCCTGGACGTACACAATCCAAAAACAGGCTTGACTCAGGGACTGAGGGCGATTGACTGGGCAGGTGCTGTCACTATAACTGGCGCAACATTGATGTTTGTTCTGGGTCTCCAGTTTGGGGGCGTCTCGTACCCTTGGAGCTCAGCCGTCGTGATTTGTCTTATTATTTTTGGTATCCTTGGTTTTCTTCTCTTCATGCTCTTGCAGTGGAAGATCTCACCCGAGCCTGTTATCCCCCATCAGGTCTTTTCCCAGCGGACAAACATTGTTGTACTGATTGTGTGCTTCTGTCATGGGATTGTCTTCCATGGCAGTCTTTACTACCTCTCAGTGTACTTTCAGCTCGCTCTTGGTGCGAGCCCCATCCATGCTGGGGTGTGGTTGTTGGTGGGCGCCATTACGCTCACCTGCATCAGCATTGTAACAGGAATTATCACGAAAACGACCGGTCGGTACCGGGAAATTATCTCAATAAGCTGTTTGTTCTTGACGCTTGGGCTCGGGCTTTGGATCGACTTCCCATTCTATCGCAGCTGGCCACGAATAATCCTTTTTCAAATCATTCCTGCACTAGGTGCGGGTCCGCTGTATCAAGCCCCGTTCATAGCTATACAAGCAAGAGCAGCTCCAGCGAATGTTGCAGCGGCGACATCGGCCTGCACTTTTGTCCGGATGATTGGCGCATCCATTGGCCTGATTATAGGGCAGGTCCTGCTTTCGAACCACATCAGAGATGGATCCCCAGAACTGGAAGAAGCTGGTGTACCGAGCGAACTCATTTTGAAACTGCGCGAAAATTTCACTGTAATGGCTCGGAGCATGGTCAACGAGCTCACCGTACCTCAGCAGCTACTCATCCGCCAGCTGTTTTCATCTGCCCTCCGCAATGTATGGATAGCATACACCGCGGCAAGTGCCCTAGCCCTTGGTAGTAGTTTCTTTGTTGAACACAGGGAACTTTCCCGAGACCATGTTGAGACACGCACGGGTTTGCCGCACACGAAGCCAACTGAGAATGGTGATGCTTCAATTAAGCCACCATCTGTTGATTAGGCCGTGTCCTGCTTGTCAGCCCATATATGCTATTGATATTGAATATCCATCAACTGCAATAAAGTAAGTATTGGTGAAAGTGATGCTTTGTTTGCGCGAAATAATTGGGATGCCTACAAATTAGTTTGAGCGGCATTTTGAAAAGCGTATTTATATTATAATCGTTCAAGTTACCGTGGGATAAATCTATAATTAAAGTTAGTTACTATTAATAGAAAATCTTCCATTAATAATCACAGATACAGTATGACTATTTACAAATCGACGCAAAGGACGAACCCAGGGGATCTTTCAACATATCGAAAACAATCCATTCATCCTGAAGTGCCATGCGATTGGCGGACCTCAACCTCACTTTCAACTAGAAAGCAACCGCGCGGGCCATGTCGCAACTTGAGAACTATTAGATCTTGGTATGGACAGTGGATTTCCAATGGAGTTAGGAGGCTTGCAACGTGCGGCGACCACCCCTAAGTACCATAATGGTGAATCATCGATACACGAAGAAGATGCAAACACAGCTAGAAGAGCTATGGCACGCTCATTTTCAATCAGAATACTTGCAAATGGTCCTCCATTAATCCAACACTCCGTAGTGCAAAGGCCACGATGGCCTTGCCGGGGCAAATGAACTGCACTACCCAAGAGGGCATCAGTACTCTTCTGTTCGATACAAACCTTCCATTCACCTTCTGGACCAAGTTTCAGGACACGGTTCAGTATTTGAAGTTACAAACGCCCTTGTCCATCCTCCCGGAGAGAAGCCTGCACGAGGTTCTACATAGAACTACTGTATTTATCTCCTCTTCGCTCTATTGGCTTGCGTGCATGGGCCTTGAAATCGAAGGGACATGGATCAAGGTAGGTTCGCTCTCTTCAGAGTGTCGGTTGCAGGGATACTTTGATCTGCATCTGTCTTCTTCCATTCCTATATATTGCTGTGCTAGGGCTCTCAGATGCTTGTTGGCTACAATAATGATAACAATAAGTGCTTTTCACAGTTAATGTAATGGCCAGTAGCACTTATGGAAGATACCATTGAAGCGAATGATTGTGGAAGAAATTGGCCAGTTTTTCCGTGTGTTTAACAAATATGTAGTGGGCCCCATACTGGGCCATTTCCTTATTTACTTTGGATGCTAGTTTATATTTCATCTAGTGTAGTGTGGTCCGGTACTTCTATAAAGCCTTGTTGCAAGGGTACTAGTAGGATATTGACTAAAAAGAGAAGAACTTAACCGGATTTTAAACGTATAGAGCACCAACCATTACAACATCTGGATTATTGTAGTAGACTTGTCTTTATAATAATGTTGAGATTCTCCTGCTTACATAGAGAAGGCCGCAGTAATGTCACAATGCGCTGTTTTGTCAATATATATAGACCTGTAGAACCGCCATGCACTGTGATTAACATGAGTATGATATAAAATAACTGGTGGCTTTTGGATCAGTAGTATATCAATATTATATATTTCTTGATCATTGACCACGGCTTCCATCTTCGTCCTTATGTTCGGCTGCATTAGGTGAAGGTTATGGATGTCATTGGGAAGTGGTGGGGTGCTTGGCTCTTCCCATCCCGGTTATATGAGGTGCGAAGAGAAGAGAAGGGGGAAACAAGGGAAAGAACAAAGTGAAGAGAAACTACTACAGTTGGAGCGAAATCAATGCTATCCCCTAATACTCTTTGCTGACTCCTGAACCAATCCTAACTAGTACGCTAATCCGAATCAGCCACGCCCAGGACTTGTGTATCTCAGGTTATAGAAAGGGCTGAAGGATTGGTCCTCATTTCTGAGTTCGCACGTCCGCACAATTTCCAGCGGCACAATAAACTCCGCATTCGGCGTACGTTTTGCAAGTCCGGGCCAGAGGCTAAGCCGAACACAAATTTTTTTACCCTGGAATCCCGTAATGCTTTGCGTTCGATCGGCAAATTGACCCCGCTGAATGAGACACGGAATGGAAATAATCGCCTTCCTGCCTCTCTAGGTGTTGCCAATTGATCATTGATTATGGTTCATCTGTACCAAGTGGGAGCTAAACATGGCCAGATCGCGGTTTCGCTCGCAGGGGATTCCAAGAACCATCCCACAATCTCCTCCGGGGAAACTTTTCAGCCAACAATCCCATCTATCCAGCGGTTGGGGAAGCCACGAAGTAATAACCCAGACTCAGTCATCGTCTGATTTTAAACCCTGAGTTCCCAGGCTCTGAGCCCAGAAACAGCCGGGACACAAACCAGGAGTTCGACAGCTTATTGACAACCTAAGGGAAATCGTAACCTACCAAGCCAATACTATCGAACCCGCACGATGCTGCCATACTGCGGATAAGCCTCGCCCAGTCTCGTCAAAGGTAGCGGCCATTGGCCGGTCTTCGTCGCTCGCCTTTTCTCCCCGGCGGGAATGGTTTGTCGAGCTCTCGGTAAACCAGAAAATTGCCCAAATTCCGGTCGGGTCTCCAAGCCCATCCATCCGTCCATCTCGTGATTCCCGACGAAGATGACCTGTAGACAAGCACGCTACCGCTGCGGGCAGGATGATCCTTTTCTCGATCGTGAGATTGATAGGGCCCATGGGGAAGCATGGGGAAGCATGGTCGTCAAACAAGCCTCGAACAGAGTCAAGGCATCCTGTGTCGTGCAACATACCACGTAGCAGTACCCTCCGATACCGTGGTGGTGCATCTGACCATTGTTTAAGGCGGTTGTAGGTTCGAACGTAGCTATAAGGGACCAACCAGACAGGTAAAAACGCTCAGATCAGGACCTGCCAACTGCAAGGATTGCGGGTGGGGAAAAGGAGGGAAGTGGGGTGTAGAGTAAGCCAAATACCCTCTTAAGAATGATGAAACTTTCCTTGGCGAGGTTCAGACAAATGACGGGTCCAGGGGAAGCCCAAAGCGACGGGGGACCCGTGAAAAAATGACCATAGTGCTCGTTCAAACCCACCTTCCAGCAAGCATTTAAGGGCCGCCCAGAATTGGGCGACCCGAATCGACAGCAAGCACGGGCCGGCCCTTCCCTAAATGCTCTTTGAGGGGAGGGTTGTATTTGAAGAGAATCAATCAAACTTTTGGGTCCTAGGTAAACTGCGTTGACGGAGCTTTGGCTTCCACGGATGGCGATCGGGCATGTACAAGGTTGACTAGGGTTATGATCGCCCCGCACCATCGCAAGGTGCGGTGATTCTCAGGCTTTGGACCAAAGACGGTGGTTGGGAGAAACCCGTTTTGTTGGTAAACCAAAATAGTTAGGCCCGAAGAACAAGAAATTATTAATTAAATAGAGCAGAAAAGGAAAAGCAGTTCGGATGTGTTTCCTAAAATCATGAAAAACGCCAGGTCAGTTCCGGCGATCTTGGCAGTACAACCGTGTAAGGCCGTTTCCATACTAAACTTTTATGGGTGACCACTCAACTATGCTTGGTAAGTTCGAAATTCAAATTTTGAGCTAAAAAAGCAATATGAAGCTATTCGGAGTCACTTTCGACCGCCTTCTTCGTTTCCAAACTCAACGGCGTTGAGTCTACGGAGAATACGGGGCTGAACCTTAACCTTCCACCCGACTTGGGGAAGTATCATCCCGTTGGAGTCCGTGTCGCAGCATTTGCATTGCTAGATCCTGGTATTGCTATTATTGACTAGAGCAAGGCTGCTACTGGTATATCCTTCCAGGTGACCGAGTACTGGAATAGAAGGGTAAAGGAGCGAGGATTTGACCCGGTGGTTGACCGCTGGATCCTTACTGAGTGATGTGTCGTGGAAAGTACGCGATCTGACAGACTCAATATTGTTAGTAGGAGGGTCAAGTTAGACCGTTGACTGGAGGACCCAGTGTGCGCCGAGGCTACTTGGTCCTCCTCACAGTGAAAGGGGGTTCTGTTTAGTACGTACAATTTGCGGCTGCGCCGCCTTTAACATGCGTTGTTGTCGTCCAACCCTTTACATCTTCTGGGAATATATCGCAATAATATAACCTTTTTCGCGTCGCCGGATAATAATTCCAGAAGCGTCCACTTCATATTCACATTTGGTGAGTCACCAGTGATACTCTCTACAAGATGGAGGCTAGCCTGTGTCGCACGCTAAGCAACGCGTATCGAGCCGGGCCGGTTGATCGAGGTTGATCTGCCTTGGTTAGAAATTGTTCACGCGCACTACAAACGCACTACCCATTTCCAGGTTCGCTGGTGTCATACCATGGGCCCACGTCATTCAGGTGCATGCAGTGAGCAGTTAAGGTGCAAAGAATCTAGAGCGTCATCGTGAACCTCATCTGAATGCGGAACTTATGGAGAACCCATGCTAGCCCAAATTACCCGGCAGTCCTCACTATCATCTCAAAGAGAGCAAAATGCCCATCACGGTTGCTTGATCCTAAGGATATAACTGAAATATATGCTACAACATGGTAGGGCGATACCTGTTCGATGGACTATATATACTCTTTATGAGAGAAGTACCCTACAGCCTTTTCACCACAAAGTTCAAGATCACACAGCTATCAGCATTGAAAGTCCGTGAGACTCGACCATGCCCCGTCCACTTCTCCGTCCACGCCTGGACATCTCACTTGCTCCCCGTTCCCTCGCCCACCTGATCCCATAACCGTTTCCATGTCTGTTCATTGTGGAGATAGCGCAGTTTGCCGTTGCCCGTCCCCTGGCCGGGCGCGGAGTGTCAAAAGTGTGATATGCCCGGCATGTCTCCCAATCAAGAGAGACCCCGCGCAGGGAGGAAGTACGGCCATGATCCGCTTGCAGGCCGTCCCCTGTTTGTCCCAGCCGAGCTTGTGGAAGAAGAATGTGGCATTAACCAGATCTATCTGGCCTCCTAGGCTTTGTGCAATTTCGGATGACCCATCAAATACGTCGGCGGCCAGGAACTGGGAATTCAATGTCGAGTGGTCGAGGAATAGGCCATGACCAATTCTAGAGAACTCCTGATGGAGATCGGATGCATAAAGGTTCTCTGGCGGGCAACTGTCGAATACCTCAAAACAGGTATGTGTCATAAGTGACGTTCCTATCGAGGATCTCGAAGCCCTTCATCGGCAAGTGACTTACTAGTTGTCTTAGCTCCTGCGCGGTCCCACATTCCAGGTCCAGTAGTTTCTCCCCAGCTTTGGCTCCATCGACGATTCCCTGGTAGTAGGGCGATTAAGGGCTGCAGAAGTCCAGAAACAGGAATGCGCCAAGCATGGATACGGATACTACTTGCTTACATAGCGCGGATCAGCAAACCCGTGCCTGATACTAAATGAAACCGCATGGATCAAAAGCACGCTAGCGAATATCGCCCGGCCTTCATCATGGTAGGAACAGGAGGATGATTACACACCACCTGAAAGGCGTCATCTTTCTACACATTAGCTCGGTTAGCACCGCTCTCCATGATGATGGGTGATCGGAACCTGTAATACTAGTACGACAGGGAGATGATTGGATTGGCAATCTTTTTGATAGGCTCCACCATATCTGCCGGTGCGATTCCGCTGTATATCCCTAGCAGTGTCCGGAATGGCTCTGCAACTTTCTCCAGATCCGGGTTGTACCAGGTTTGGGGATCCCCGGCTAGCCTAATTTAGGCCTCAATCTCGGGGACAGGCTTGAGCAACTTCATTTCGAATGAAGATATCGTGGCGGAAATGAGATAGGAGATATTCCGAATAAGACGAGGGGAAAGGTGTTGGTTTACTGTGAAGCAAGGTATATATAAAAAAAAAAAAAAAAGGGATATCACGGCACCGCGATTTTTAATCATCAGTTTACAACCTACAGACCATCTCAACCTTGGAGCCCTCCGGATGTAGTGACGTTCCAGCTAGTCATATAAGCTTCCAGACAATGTAGGCAACGTGTCGTAGAGAAGGAGTTACTTTCTTCGGCGTCATAGACTGTTACCTGTATAAGCATATCTCGAAGGTGTTTATTTCTGCCGCTTCAAGTTGCTTCAAGTTGCTTCAAGTTGATATCTTGTTGCAATGAAATGATGTCAGAACAGCTGTTTCACTGCCTTTTGACGTGGGTCGCATCCATATCCCAGAAACGTGATTGATAGTGCCGGATCTTGAAATTCAGAAACAAGAAACGGGACATCCGGCCTGGCAGGATTTGGTCGATGCAACCTCGGATTCTACAACTGCACCTCTCCCAGAGACGGCCGATTTCTCGGCCCTAGGGGTCGGGATTGAACATTAAAATCAAGTTTATTCAAATCCTAGCCTCGAGCCTCGGCCCAGACCGCTAAGTCTGAATTGAATGCCAGCAATCTGGATGCTACCCGCTACGGAGGCACGCGGAAGGGAGGAGAGTCTGGGCGTTGGCGTCACACTGAGGCAACACGTACGACAAGTTCCGAGGCTGGGGATTGTCTTGTATTCTTTCTTTTGCACCAGTCGGGGCAACATTTCTTTGATTGCGACACCCTCATTCATAGCAACACCAAGATTTCCAACAGCGTATATGAAGTTGCGTTCAGCCGCTCAAGTGGTCCAAAAATGAAAGCATCCAAAGGTGAAAACATTTCGCTCAAGTCCCGAAGCTTTTGCCTAACATGGCCCCTGTCCACTCTGCCAGAGATTCTTTCATCGCTGTCGCCAATGAAATTACCGACAAGACATCGGCTCTCGTCAACTTACTGGCGAAGAGTGGTGTCGATGTGGACAATAGCTCCGATATAGCACTCCCCGAGTTCAAATCCCAGTCCGCTGAATTGAGAAGGAGTCGATTCGAGGCCCTGGGTGCGTTAGCTCAATTGCAACGGATGATCCTGGGCCCAACAGAGCATCTCCTGCAGCTCGTCACCCATACGGTATAATCCACTGCTCCCTTATCGTGGTAGAGCCTGCTAATGTAACCAGCCCTTGGATTTGGGGACACTGCGAGCGATCATCAAGCTGGACATCCCCCGAGCCGTTCCTATGGGGGAACCGATCACATTCGAGGACTTGGCTCAAAGGCTCAAGGTTGACCAGGATTTGTTGAAACGAATCATCCAGTATAGCGTTTCGAATGGCATCTTCTGCGAGGATCCGCCCGGATATGTTCAACACACACCAGCATCGACTGCAATGATGTCAGACAAGTTGTCTTATATCTTGCATTGGTCTGCCGACATTTGTATGGCATCCTCCCTGAGCATGTGGGAAGCAATCAAAGCCCAGAACGATCCGAACTCAGAGAGGAAGGCCGCCTTCAATCATGCCCTGAATACGTCCGATCCGCTGTATGAATACCTGATGAAAGACAATGTTCTCGCCGCGATCTTCAAAAAGATTGTTTCGGAGGACTTTGCAATCAATGAAATCAATCCAACTCAAGTGGCGACCGCTTACAACTGGTCCAAGCTGGGGAAGGGCACAGTGGTGGATGTAAGTCAAATTGTATTCCGATTCGGCACATACCTGGCCTATTAACCAATCTGTGATGAATGATAAACAGGTCGGGGGATCAGTTGGTATAGTCAGCATGGCTGTGGCACGCCTCCATCCAAATCTGCGCTTCATTGTCCAAGATCTTCCGGAGACCATTCAAATGGCCCGAGAAGAAGTCCCGCCGGATCTCCAGGATCGGGTCATATTTCAGAGTCATGACTTTTTCACCCCCCAGAAGGTTAAAGCAGACGCATTCTACTTGCGGTTTATCTTGCACAACTGGTCGGACGCCGATGTAGAACGGATCATCCATAATCTGAGGCCATCCTTCCGTCACGGCACCAAGCTGCTTATCAATGAACGGGTTGTGCGATCAGATGTCGCCACCGGCTCCTTGGAAGATAAAAGCAACCGGTATGCTCACATCAGTCCGAGGCTGGTACAGTGGCTAAAAGGTTGATAGGATACACGACCTCGGAATGATGATCTTGTTCAATGCCCAGGAGAGAACGCTAGGTAGATACCAAGCGATCATCACGAAAGTAGAGCCTCGGCTCTCTTATGTCGGACTGACCAGGGCCGGCGACGATCATGTCTCGGTCATGGAGTGGGAATACCTCGAATGAGAATGGTTTGTGGAATAATTACAAGTTCTCGAAAGCGCTCCGCCGCGTTCGCTTTTCGGGGGCCTGGAAACTCTTCTGTCAGAAAAAGGCGGGGGATAGGCTGGATAGGTCGTCGGGCTGGACAGACGAGGATTCTCAACCAGTACTAAGAAGCAATCTGACCATTAGTAGGCTAATAGTTTCAGCAAACAGGGACTCTTACAGTTTTTCATTCAAGGAAACAAACAAAAGACCTGACGCAATCTACCACTGATATAATGATAAGTAAATGGTGCTCCGTATCGGTACCATAAGCCCAAGAGTTGTTACCATGTGGCTGGAACAGCCGCATCACTAGATAATCCAGACGCTCCATAAAATCAACAAACCTGACTAGTACGTCATACCTAAAGAGTGTAAGTATGTAGAACCTAGATGCATTTTAAAGCAGGCCGATGGAACTGGCACAGCTCTGCTGGCTGCAATGTCGGTTACTCTTACCCCCCCACGAGTGATGGCATTACCCTCTTGGGACAATCATACTCTGGAGAAAATTGATATTAAGACCTAATATGTTTGTATCTGGTGCATTGATACTTCACAGCGCATTGCTCTGCTGTATCAGTCCGGAATGTTACAAGGTATCAAGAGCGGCGTGACTGCTGGCACCTAGCCATGATATGACGTTCCAACAACGGTTCACCTACCTGATGGCTGGTCTGGGCTGAGCTTTAACTAATTGACCTTGCTGGGAGGAAAATTACCTGGTTCTTCGCGACATCAAAAACCATCTCGATGGTGCTTAGGGTATGACGACAAACTACAAACCTGCCAGCGCCTTGGATGCTTGCAACGTTAAGCCGCGGCACTGCTTCCTCGATGATCTGGGCTTATGAAAGTGTTTTAACGCTGCTGTAATTTACTTCAGCCTTGCCTACTTCAGCCGACATAGCGAAAGAAACGGCAGGCCTGGAAATAAGTTCAGAATTTCTGCGCTTTGCTCTGCCGATTCGATCGCTCTGGTCAGCATTCAGTACGTTGAGTTCCACCGGGTTTTCATGTCGTAGTGGAGAAGAGATACGTCTTTGCCCATCTCCTGGCATAATTAAATCCAGGCCTGTGTTCATTGTGGTGAACGTGAAACCCAAAGGCAAAAGACTCTGATCTGATAGGTTGAGCTCAAACAGTCCGTGGGCCGAATCCAATTGTGTAGATGATTCACGATGTCTCGAGCAACAGTATCTTCCCCAACATGAACCTTGCAGATGACTCCTTCACAATCAAAATAATAATATGAGCAAAACAGCTGGCATAACCTACTAACCCATTGAAATGAAAGTGGAAATCGCATGTTGTGTGTTTCTTGGATTCCAGCTGCTTATAGATCTCAGATATTATCGTTTGATTATTGGACTCATTATCAACAGTTATTGTCAATAGCTTCGACTCTTAATATAGCCCTGCTAAATAGGTTATTACTATATCAGCAAGGTTTCCTCCTAAATGTTCACATGGAATTTGATCAGTTTGACCTGCAACATATAAGTTTCTTGGATAGAACAGTACTTCTTAACTAGCAAAACCCAAGCATATGTTCTTGATAAATAAAATCTGGCGCAAGCCAGTAGCCAATAATGCGAATTTTTTTTTGGGTGGTGGGGGGGTTGTTGATTTGAGCTGGTCCATGCATCTAGAGAGAGGGTAATTGATTTGCATTGACTTTCCAGCAATCCCTTTAGTTGTGCTCGCTCAGATTCAGGCTTAGAAGTCATCCAGCGCTTTAAGATTGTCACAGAACTAATTGGTAGTAGAAACCCAGAAATGCTGTGAAATAGGTCACAAAAAGCTAGATTTTCGATCACAGTGAATGGTTGCATGGTGAGTACAATCTGACGGATCAAGTTGCTCTCCATTGCTATAGAGGGCGACGTCAACCCAGGCTTGTATCAGCCCTTGAGGCAAGGGTTCAGGTTTGTCCTTGAAGACCTGGTGCTGGTTTCTCAAGTGCCAAGAAAGGTTACTGGTCAAATTATGCCGGGCACTATCTGTTGTTTTACAACTACAGTGTCGAAATCGAATCATATGTTGTTGCTTGACACTTTTTGTAATTTTCTCTATGTAGGTTTTATCCAGGATGATTACAGTGCAATGAGCCTAAATCCAGGCAGTGCTCTTGGAGGATTTTCCTGCATCTGCCGTAGAAATAGAACTTAATATCTTAATACAATATCGCGAAATTAAGTCTGAAGGTTGCATGCCCTACATTGGCAATAGGACCCTAGCAGACCTAGCACTGGCAAACAAGCATGGCCGGTAACGTAGACATGCAGACAGTTACTAACACGCAATATATGCGTTGTTGGCAGTTAGACCAAATTCGGCTACTTCAATCGTCCGTCCTCGGAAGGCGGGTAGGGAGGAGCCAACGTGGCGTCAGTTATGTACATTCACCGTCAATGTCAAGTAGTATGATGGTTCCGAACGGCCAATGAAGGCTGAGGTGTACCTTTATGTACGGGTACAGATCGACTAATCTAGTAGGCAGACGTGGAGGCAATCCGTCAATCTAAAGACTGTGCCAGGTTTAAGAGCGAGATTATTGCTACCTGTGCCGGCCATGAAGGCCCACTAAGATTCTGAATCGATCATAGGAGGCGTAGAGTATAACCAAATCACTATTAAGCTTTCTCACTGAGTAGTATGTGTTGTATTTAGCCTAGTTCCGCAAAACCTAGTTTTTCGGCCTGTCAAAAACTACATCGATGATGCCAAAAGTATGTTTGAGCTCGCTGAGTGTACCGGCTGCCTTTACGCTAAGAACCTGAAAACGTTCATCGGCCTGCTTGAAGATTCTAATCCAATCTTCCGCCTCTCGCTCGCGACCGTTAACCTTCGTCAGCATCATCATATCGAGAAATCTGTTCCCACATCAGCTTATATCTGAGGAGATGGAGGAGGTAAGAGCCGGAAGGCTTATCGACCTACCGAGCGCTTCGTTCTGCCAAGAAGCTCGTTGCGCCGCGCTTGGGAAGAAGACCATCAATTATCACAAAACGAGCACCAGATCTGAGCGCCGGGATCTGATTACGTAGAATCTTGACACAGTAATGGTCTGGCCAATTATGAAAGCACATTTTGATCATATATATATCAGCTGTGCACGGCTGGGGTGTGAAAAAGCTGTAAGACATGAATGAAACCCTCCCGTGTAGCTCTTCCGGGATAGATGCTTCGGCGCCCGCAATGGCCTCTGGCAGGTCCTGGACTACAAATCTGAGGTTAGGGAAAGCCTTAGCCAGAAGAAAGGCATCCATTCCGCTGGAGCCGCCTATATCAACGACCAGCCCTTCCCCCATTCTGCTCCAGGGGTAGTGTAGCACTGGATTGTTCGACTCTGGCGCCTCAGGCACCGAGAATGGACCCAAAGGAAAGCTGCTCAACGCCGCCATTGCCCTGGAAAACCGCGTGGCTAACTCGGGCTGTTGGGCTAGAGACTCGAAGAAACCCTTGTTTATCCCAGAAGCTAATGACCATGCTGTATGGCTCGGCTCATGATCTTTGAACCTTTCCAAGGCATCAACAATGTAGGGGAAGGCTGAGAATCCCGAATCTGCGAAGAGCCAGAACATATCCGCCAGTAAAGGTTCTTGAACCAGTAGTCGGGAATAAGCCGAGTGTGCCACAGCCCCTGGCCTAGGCTCATGAAATAGCCGATGATGCACCATTGCATAGCGAAGCAGGCGACACAGGTCTAGCTCTGAGATGTCGCTGCACTGTTTGGCCAGATCAGCAAATGATATATGACCCTCACTGGGGACTTTATTTGCAATATCCCATCGGGAAATTGCCTGGAGACTTGCCCCATTAAACTGTACAAAGCGGCAGGGTAGTCAGCCTTGGTCTGGTAATCACTTCACTAGGGGTGCCAAAAGCGCGAAGCAAAGCAGTACATCGATGTGTTTGGGCCGGCTTGACACAACACCCGCGGGGGTGGGGGGCTAACTGTGGGCTTCAGGGAAATGCTGGGGCCTTGAAGGAGCTCAAGTAGCTCAGTAACAGCCTTAACGGCTCCCACCCGGGTTTCTTCAATGTCCGGCGACACAGGGATGGTGCCATAGCGGCCTGGTCCGAGCGCGTTGAAAGAGATAGTTGGCAACCCTTTCCTCTGCAAATAAGTATCTATCTTGCCAGTACTGGTAAGAATTGACATTGACAGCTCAGAAATCCTGGACGTTGCCATGGTGGATTCGATGGGCAGTTCGGAATTGTAAGCAGGAAGATGCCGAGATAAGAACGTAGCCACGTCTGCGCAAGCTGATCGACCACCAAGGTAAGCATTAACTTCGCTATAAGTATTCCACAACAGAAATAGCTCTCGAGTTGTAATGACTTTTAATTGTTTTACTGAGCCGCAGGTATCGGGGTTCCGATGCATCCAGGTTCTCCACAACACCTACTCAGAACTCTTTAGCCCTAAGGCAGGGATGTCGTGCGTAAAAGTCAATTAGGTTGGCCAGTAAGGTTAGGAATTCACCACAAAAGCTTGCGAACATTAAAGCTTGTAATTTGCGATGGGACTCAGGGAATACCTGTAGTTTACCGCAAGTTGACATTGTCAAACTTCCCTTCCTTGAAAAGCCTAGAACGCTCGGCGGCCATCTTTTTAAGTTCTGTCAGTGCAACGCTGAAAGAAGCAGCGTTCCCGGCACCCTATCAATTTTATTCACCAGCCAGACATACGTCTTCTTCGACGGGAGCATTAGCTGCTCGTGAACTAAGAGCTCGCATGGATCAGCATGACGTAGCATAATTCCTAAGCGATGAGCATGCCGGAGAATAGAATAGATTTGCATCCATGTACGGTACGCTAAAGGACCTTTCCTGGCTTTTCGATCGGTTTTCCCTATCTCTTTGCTCCACTTTGCTGCTTGCTTTCTTTTTATCTCTTCGGGTTTTCGTTTCAGTATATTCTGGACTAGCCCGTGTCCTCGTGTAATGATTTACTGTGGCGCGACACAAGCTGCTTTTAAGGAGCAGACCTGTATGACCTGATCCGAGGGGAAGGATTCGTGACCCCTGGACTCTGCTAGCGGATACTCCAGAAAGATGAGGGAACGGGGGCAAAAGCCTTGGCGATATGTTTGCGAATCAGACTCTCTGCGCAACAGACGACGAAGTCATGGAGTGAGGCCCGAAGGGCCTGTTGCATCTGTCGCAACCGGACCTTACAAAGCCTTTCCTGCGAGAGGCGATGAAGACAGGGAATGTGCATCTTCACTACGAGAGCGAGCTCACCGATATTGAAGATCAGGGAAACTCTGTGGCTGCCATTATTCGGAATACGAGGGCCGGCGACACGTCCAGCTTTGTGGGCTCATATCTAGTTGGCACCGATGGGAGCAAATCGACGGCACGTAAACTCGCGGGGATTCAGTTCCCAGGGCATACTTGGAAAGAGCGACTTATTGCCATGGCCATAATAATGTTTTACAACCCATGTCGGGCACATAAATCCAACTTATCCTACCTAACCAAGTGATCGGTACCAGAAGCTTCACATTTATGTCACCTCTCAAACAACCAATCCCTGAAGAAAAGAGTCTTCCGGAGGTGTGCGGTAGCGATACCATCAGGCGATGCCGACCGGAGGAGCTTACTCGAGACGAAACACTCTACACGTTCTTCGAGGAAGTCCTTTCCGACCCGCGGTCTTTTGACATATGGATTAAGGAGCGTTCAGTATACCGTACTCATCAGCGCCTAGCTACCACAATAAGGAAACGTTACTGTCCTCTCACTGGCGATGCGTCTCACTCGAATAATGTAAGTCGCGGTTGCCGGAATTTGCAAGCCATGCACAATGCACTGACGAACCGTCTCCTGTGAAAGCCTTATGGAGCTATGGGAGTACCACCTGGTATCCTTGATGTAGGCTCATTGGCCGACGCGCGCCTAATGATATTGCTGGAAGGGAAATCTAATTACCTACTGACACCTTGGTCCGATGCACGCAGAAAGGTTTTCCAGTACTTTCTGGACCCTCTCACCACCGCAACCCTCTTACGACTAAAGTATCCTACTGCTGCCTCGGCGGCAACAGATGATTACTTCTTCCAAGGAAGGCAAAACCCGACACCAGATACTTTGGTGAAAGAGGGCCGACCTTTTCTGGAAGTATGGGGAACTGACATGAGGGCATTAGCCCAGGGGTACGACGTCTGACGAGAAAGAACTCATTATTTCCTGGAAGTCATCTTCATGGATATGGAAACGTTCTACTCGGGAAATCTCTGATCTAACCCTATGGTATCCAGTGAAGCATTAACCATAGTCTGTACTATGGAGCTTTATCATTGCGTTCTGCGGGTAGGATAGCTAGGAAATGACCAGATACAAGTAGACTAGGAAAAATGAGGATACAAGACTGTAGAGGCCGCACAGAAAGGGCTACAACAGGGGGATTCCGCAGTCCTCTGTAGTAAGCTGAAAGAATTGCCAAGTTTCCTACGCAACGAGGATACTAAGATTACTGCTGGACCTACTCTATTCAATTAGTAAAGACCATGTTGTTACCCAGCCATTGCACAGTACTGGATCCGACTGCCATAGACCAGGTGGTAGATTTATTAAACCCGATCAAGGTCTGGCGATCTAATAACGACCCATTTGCCCTTTTGCTCGAATGTTCCCCGAACATTTGGTCAACGCAGCAGTTGGTGCCCCACGAAGTGGGGTCCCAAGTCGATCCGCAACTAGGCTGGTGGGGTAAACAGGACCTGTATATCAGGCACTTCATGTCCGGCATCCACCATGTCGAGCCCGGGAAAGAAAGCCGCAGAGCGTATACAGCAGGCTCGCCACGAGGGAGATCTCCCGTTCTCGGGCCGCTAATACTGGTCGTGCGTCGAGCATCTGGCCCCAGTGTGACAGTCAATTGATTTTCATTGCAACATCGATCCACATGCAGCTCGTAAACCAAGCCTCGCCTAGCTGCATGGAGCCCGAATACCACGTAATCTTGGTCATGCCTTGAAGTGGGCCGCAACCTACAAACAGCGACCCTTTCCGCGATCTGGCTGGAGCTGTTAACAAACAATTTCCTTGGTATGTCGTCCCCCACGACCAGTTTTTTCCCACCGAGACTCTCCCACTAGGTGTAGGTTACGGACTTGACGTGTTCAAGCACTTCCATGCGAAAAGTGGGCGGGCCAGTGACCGATAGTGGATTCTCGAAGCATCCAGGCTCAGAAGCTCCGGCCGAATCCGGAAATTCAGTAGTGGGGTAGTCAACCAGCAACAGGCCGCTTTACCGTGGTTTAACACCATCAAGCTTGCAAGCATGACGGACTGGATTGGCTGGAAATATTAACCACCAGACAACAACCATCGGCTTCCTGCGATATAGTTCAATATGACAGTCTTCGTCTAGTCCCGCGATTTCTCGATTGAGATATATCTAATTATTCCAGGTTTGGTAATCCTGGAGCTTTAACTTTAATCCTTCTTCGGTGTTATCGTTGCCTTCTGCTTCTGGGTAACGTGGCTAAGGAGCAGGTGGCAGAAAATACGAGAACCGTTCACTAGAAGCACGCCATGGAATCCTCAGCATTGTTTAAATGCTTTTTTTTTTTTTTTTTTTAGTTCCGATTCCCACCGCACGCTGCCCGTCATTTGAGTTGAGGGGCCAACCCGACACTGTTCGGAATGCCATACTTCCAGAGGGCCTGTGATGTGGACAATCAGCCAATTTAGTGAAGAGTCAATGAAGAGGTAGTACCCTGATACATTTGAGCAAGCCCCGTTGCAACCTACTATGGTCTTACAAACTCGGTAATACTTTTTCAACCAAAGCTCAAAATGCTCGACGGATATTATATGGTAATTCAACGGTGGATCCCATAGTACTCTGTATGCCTCTCCCCCCCCTATCACCATTTCAGACCCCACCCCAAACTGCAATTCGCCTGGGCCTCTTCCAATTATCTACTAACTCCTTCGTATCTGCCAATTAACCTTTATGCACTGAGTATCGTCATTAACTTGCTCGGATCTAGATCACTTTTTACCATGGACTCGTCATTAAAGGGGCCTTGCCCATTTCGCTGAAACGTACGTATAGAAAATCATACAACCTAATGCCTGAATCTGCTGAGATATGAGCCAATCAGTCGACATTCTAGTAATTCTAGACCATCCATGACGTCGTAGTGATAATGTCCGGACTCTAGCTCACTGAGCATACGGTATAGTGATAATAACTTTAAAATGGAGGCTTTGATGACTGGGCTAATTGTGGCTGGCTCGCGGCTACGAACTGTAGCCGCAATCGAAGTATTAGTACCTGTTGAAATGCCTACGGGAGTATACTTGTTTATCGCTACTGAGATTCTTCGCTCGACTGGTACCCGTACAAAAAAGTAACCATGGAGTACAGCCGTGTTCTTTTGTTTGACGATCAAACTACTGATGCGTGCTCCTGTATCAAACGGTTGAAGCGGCAGTCGAACGAGTCTCCGCGTTTACGGGACTTCTTCATATTGGTTGACCAGCTATTCCGGTCCTATCAAGTCAATCCTGCTGCCAAGAACTGCGCTCACTTAGAGGAATATGGGTCAATTATCAACCTAGCGGAGACGTACGCCCGAGACAAAAATCATGATGTCGTCGCATCCACACTCTTACTCTGTGTGGCACAGCTCGGGGGGCTTATCCTGTAAGTATAGAGTAAGAGGGTTCAGGTATGGGGCACGCCGTAACTAACGGGCTTACAGGCGAGTCGAGAATGACCCAGGTGCGCTCTGGGGCTCCCCCAAGGCGTACATCGTGGGTCTCTGTACGGGGTTGCTCCCGGCGGCACTGGCGGCGACAATAACTTCACCTGGCCATATGCTTCCACTTGCGCTGGATATCATATCTATCGCACTGCAGCTGGCAATTCAAGCCCGTCGACGATCCCACCAGATTGAACAATCCACACAGAGCTGGGCAGTACTAGTGAGGCAGATCCCTGCAGATCAAGTGCAGCGTGCGATTGACTTGTTCAACGAGACCCATGTACGCAGCCAAGCCTATTCTTTCGAGCGATCTTGTTCTAACGCATTGCAGAGACTTCCTGTATACAAGCGTGCTTATATCAGCGCCGACTTTGGCACTTCTGTTACAATCAGCGGCCCGCCGTCAACGCTGTCACTGCTACGGGGGACCGAACCGTTCTCACACCTTCCAAAGGCAGAACTGCCCATCGCAGCAGCGTACCATGCTGCCCATTTAGACATGCCTTGCGTTGTTAAATTAATGGGGACATTAGGAGTCCCAGATCTGCCACTTCGAAAAAATGTGAAACTATTATCCAGCAGCTCAGGCCTCCCGTATGAGGCAGGCTCATTGCACGAATTGTTGCCTTCTATCTTCGCGGATATATTGCAAAACCGAATCTGCTGGCGTAACATGATGAGCGTACTGGCTTCTGACCTGAACTCTACTAACGTGGCTCTGACGGTTATCGAACCGGCAGTTACTGCTAACCTCCTCTATCATGGCCTGGAAAGCGCTGGTGCCCACCTATCGGAGAGGGACGTGCAAAGCGAACAACTGCGTGTATACAGACCGGATGTCGATGAAGTAAACGCCGTAGCTGTTGTGGGCATGGCGAGTCGGCTGCCAGGAGCTGATAGCGTCGATGAATTCTGGGATATTCTTGAAACGGGTCGGGATCTACACAAGACGGTACATCTACTTACCTACCTTTCTCGAGATCAACATTGTTCTAAGTATTGCTTGGCAGATCCCAAAGGACCGATTCGATGTAAAGACCCATGTCGATGTTTCGGGGTCCACGAAAAATACCTCAAAAGCGGCGTATGGGTGCTTCCTCGACCAGCCTGGGCTCTTTGATACCAATCTATTTAACATATCTCCGCGGGAGGCGAAGGTAATCGACCCTATCCAACGGCTTCTACTGATGACAACGTACGAAGTGTTAGAAACAGCTGGCTACGCCAATGACGACAAGCGCCGCATCGGGACCTTTTTTGGCCAAGCGACAGACGACTGGCGAGAGACCAATGCGAGCCAGGATATTGACCTGTACTACGTCCCTGGTGGGATGCGAGCTTTCGGCCCTGGTCGTTTGAACTACCATTTCAAATGGGAAGGCCCTTCATACAGTATTGACACAGCATGCTCATCGAGCTCGGCGGCTGTTGAGATGGCATACAAAGCTCTTCTAGGGCACGACTGTGATATGGCGGTAGCCGGGGGTGGCAACCTCCTCTCTGGTCCCCAGATGTTTGCGGGGCTGAGTCGAGGCGACTTCGTCTCTCCGACGGGCTCCTGTAAGACGTTCGACCAAGGAGCGGACGGTTACTGCCGTGGAGAGGGTGTGGGAGTGGTGGTGCTGAAGCGGCTACACGATGCAATAGCAGAGCGCGACAATATCCTGGGGGTTATCAGAACCGTAGCAACGAATCATTCCGCACATGCCATCTCCATTACCCATCCGCACGCCCCGACGCAGAAAAGGCTGTACCAACAAGTCCTCCAAAGGTCCTTACTCCAGCCAGCAGACATTGGTTATGTTGAGATGCACGGCACTGGTACGCGAGCCGGCGATGCCACGGAGATTGAGTCCGTCTGCAGCCTCTTTGGTAAGAGTCGCCGGGCTGATAATCCACTAAGAATTGGCGCAGTAAAGGCGAATGTTGGCCATGGAGAAGCTGTATGTCCACTGTTTGGCTCGTGTTTTTGGTTTCTCCTGACATTTCTTCTGACGTTACGACTGTTGCCAGGCAGCCGGTATTACCTCCGTTATTAAGTCGTTACTCATGCTCAAGAGAGGGACTATTCCTCCCCATCCCGGCATCAAGACAGCACTTAATCCGAGTTTTCCGCCGTTAGCAGAGATGAACATCGACATTCCTAAAGCGCCAAGACCATTCACGGCCCCTCCTCATGGCGATGGGAGAAGGAGGATCTTAGTGAACAATTTCAATGCCACTGTAAGCCATTAAGCACGAGAGGGATCCAAAGTGGAGATTGACACTTCCTTTTAGGGCGGGAATACGTCTCTGATAATCGAAGACTACAATATGCGACACAAGGAAGATATACCAGATCCTCGGCTGCATCATGTAGTAGCGGTTTCGGCTAGGTCTCTGAAGTCACTGGAGGGCAACAAGCAGCGCATTCTACAATACTTGCGGGAAAATCCAGACTCTAGACTCGCGGACATATCATACACCACGACCGCAAGACGTATGCACCATGTTTATCGAAGTGCGTATTCCGTTGAAACTCCCTATGAGCTTAGAGACGCCATTGCCAAAGACCTCTCCAGCTCAAACTGCCCGGAGCGCATCATGGGCAAACCCTTAACGGTTTTTGTCTTCACTGGTCAAGGATCGCAGTACGCTGGAATGGGCCGAAATCTATTCAGAACCTGCCAAGTGTTCCGCGACAGCATCCTTGAATGTAATGCCATCTGCACACGGCTCGGATACGAATCCTTCCTGGATCTTATCGTCAACGACGACGTAAAACGTCTCGATATAACGCCAGCGCAGAGCCAACTGGCGCTGGTCTCATTGGAACTAGCCTTAGTGGAAATGTGGAAGGCTTGGGGTATAATACCTGACATCGTCATGGGCCATAGCCTTGGAGAATATGCTGCCCTTTGTACCGCAGGTGTTTTGTCGGTGTACGATGTGCTTTATATCGTTGGCAAAAGAGGGCAGATGATGCAACGAAAGTGCGCGCCTTACACTCATTCCATGCTGGCTGTCGAGTCGGATGTGGATCTCGTCCGCACTGCTCTCGAACATGAGGGGTTTTCGGGCTGCACTATCTCATGCATAAATAGCTCTTCCTCCACCGTCGTGAGTGCTAGGTTGGAGGATCTAATCTCACTGAGAGCGCATTTTGATAGCGTGCGAACCTCGATACTCAAAGTACCATACGCTTTTCATTCCCCTCAGGTCGACGTTATTCTCGAGGAGCTTGAATCTGTGTCGACGCATGTCCGGTTCAACAAACCTATGATCCCAGTCATTTCCACGCTTACTGGATTGGCTGTCGAGGACGAGGGTGTGTTCGGACCTTGCTACCTTGCACGGCAGGCACGAGAGCCGGTGAATTTTTTGCAGGCGACGCAGACATGCCAGGAAAGGTTTGGCAGCGATAATACCACATGGTTGGAAATTGGGCCATCACGCGTCTGTCTAGACTTGGTGCGATTGACACTGCCACTCGTTGGTGAGCGTACAGTCTCCACTTTGAAGCCTAACAAGGACTGCTGGGAGACCATCTCAAAGGCTGCTGCACAGCTGTATACTACTGGAGCGGACGTCAAATGGTCCAATTATCATATGGAACATCAGAAGAGTCTGCACTTCATCGAGATGCCAACGTACTCATTTGATGCTAAGAATTACTGGATCCCCTATGAGGGAGACTGGGCCCTTATGAACAAAGATCATCCAGCGACTGCTAAGGCTCTACCGCCATTTTCGACAACCTGTCTCCAGCACATTGCGCACGAGGCGCATGAGGACAGCATGTCTTCTGTCACTTTCACTTCCGATTTAAGCGAGCCCAGCCTTTTTGAAACAATTCAGGGGCACCTCGTCCTGGGACTTGGTTTATGCCCCAGCTCAGTCCTTACTGATATGGCCATCACCGCGGCTTCTTATCTTTTCGAGAGGATGGAGGGTACTAAACCTGTTCCTTCAATGGACGTGGCAAAGATGGAAATCTTCCATCCTCTCGTCGTTCTTCCGGGGCAGTCGAATGTTTTCCTAAAACTGCATGCGAAGCGGCTCAAGGGTAGCGGGTGTGTAGAAGTATCCTGCAACTCTGAGCGAGCATCCATATCACAGCAACACGCTCATTGTATTGTTGAATATGGTTCCCATGCGACATGGAAGAAGGAATGGGCTCACTCACAGCATCTTGTCAAGGCAAGATCAGAGACTCTGGTAGACGCTGCGAAGTCTGGACTTGCGCATAACGTCCTCCAAGGCATGGTGTACAAGCTCTTTGCGAATCTCGTCCTATATTCTGAGAGGTATCGCAGTATACACGAAGTCTACATGGACAATAACCTCAACGAAGCAGCGGCCACCCTCAGCTTCAGGGAGACAGAAAGCGCCGATAAATTTACTATTAGCCCGTATTGGGTCGACGGCATCATCCATCTAGGGGGGTTCATCTTGAATGGGCATGCTAATACTTCTCAGGAATTTACCTACATTTGTACTGGCTGGGACAACCTGCGCATCCCAACAGATTTGTCCCCAGGGCACATGTATAGCAGCTATGCTCATATGCAACCCACGGGACATGGGCTCTTTGTTGGTGATGTATTCCTCTTACGTGATGGGGAAACCGTGGCTGGGTGCAAAAGCCTGAAGTTCCAGCAGATAAGGAGGACTTCATTACAAGCTCTTCTTTCCACAGCCGCAGAGAAGTCAGGAAACAACCCGCTGGCTACTTCGGAAACCACACTACTTCCTTCCGACGAGTCCTTCTCCGAAGCGGAAACCAACCATTCGTCGAGGCCCGTTCTTTCTCGAGGCAGGAATAGCGCTTCCATTGCGGAGAGCCCAATCATGGATATCCGAGGCATCATAGCGGAGGAGGCTGATATACAAGGCTCGGAACTCCCTGCTGATGTCAGCTTTGATGAGCTTGGAATCGACTCCATCCTTAAGATGCATATCTGCGCCAAAATTCAAGAACGTACTGGGGTTATCCTCCCTCCATCGGTATTTGATACTTATCCGACGGTAACAACCTTGCTCGATCACATTGAAAAGGATTGGCAATCTTCCTCTGCCACCACTATCGATAGCGAAAATACAACGTTGAGCTGCTCGCCTGCTTCCTCTGTAACCTCAGCCAATTCTCCTGAGGATACAGATGTATTTGACGTTCTGCTATCTACTATCTGCGCCGAGACCGGGATTGACAGCAGTGCAATGGGGCCTTCATCGGTATTTTCGGACTTAGGCGTAGACTCGCTGATTGGCATCGCGGTGGTTAGCCGTGTGAGAGACCAGACGGGTAGGATGATTCCATCGTCTTTCTTCCGAGATCATCCCACAATCAGCGCGGCGAGGAATGCCCTCGACACGTCTAGGCCGACGCCATCCAACACAGACCGCTCATCTCCCTGCAAACCGGTTATTTGCAAACCGGACCGTTTTAGCCGATCGGTATTCCTACAAGGGAACCCTGACTGCAAGGCACCAGCTCTGTTCCTGGTCGCTGATGGCAGTGGCTCTCCGGCATCCTACCATCACATCCCGCCCCTCCCGTCCGGAATCGCGGTTTATGGCCTCGAATCGCCATTCTGCCATCAGCCCATGGAGTGGGACTGCTCCTTCGAGGACGTTGCTACGATGTACAAAGATGCCATCCGGAAAATCCAACCGCATGGTCCATACATCATCGCTGGCTGGTCGCTGGGCGGGATGCAAGCGTTTGAAATCTCACGGCATCTGTTGCTGGAAGGGGAGCAAGTGCGAGGGTTGCTCTTGATCGATGCTCCCAGCCCCGAATTACTAATGCATGTCCCAGAGCCGACTATGGAGGTGCTAGAAACCATTGGCTTGTTTAGCGCTCTGCGCAAAGCTGGTATGCGAGGAAAGGCGCTCGTGCGCACACAGCAGCACCTAATGCAAAGCATCCATTCGCTGAACAATTATGTCCCCAAACCAATGGACTCTGAACATCGGCCAGACTTCGTGTCTATTATTTGGGGTACCAGTGGTGTCTTTGAAGAGCTGGGCGGCAAGGTTATAGAGGCAACACATCTCGCCGCAAGAAACCAGGGAACAATTGATCCACACGAAATGCATGAGCTGCAGCGGTGGATGACAGCCCCCAGAGAAGATTTCGGACCAAATGGGTGGGAGAGGTTAGTGGGAACGGACGTTGATTGCTATCAGACGGAGGGCGATCATTTTTCGATGATGAACCCACCATTAGTATGTAACACACTCGATACACTCTACTTTAAGAGACTGACCGCTGATTATCACAGGTCGATGGAACTGGACAGCTTATTGCCAAAGTATTGGAACGTTTCCTTGTTTCAGACGGGGCGAATTCTACGTGAACCGTGGATCTACGCCAAGCCGTAATAGGGACAACTAGTAAAGCACGGGTCTCTTTTACTCCATCAGAACATCACGTAGTAGTATATTCGGTTTATCTGTTAACGAAGTATGGGATAAGGAGGGAGATGTACTACAGTCGCCGCGTGATTAACATGTGCCATACCATTCTACCTGCTAGGACATTCAGTAATGCATCTTATGAAACGTATATCCACTATCACTCTTTTGCAGCCTCTTTATATCTGATGTATATCACGAGGGGACAAATCTGTTCACCGAAGCCCGCAGACCTTTGTGGGGGCATACCAAGAGGGCCAAGATGGCCAACTAGGAGAAGGTCTACACCCTTTTTGGGCTAAGACCGGTCCTACAGACCATAATTATGCAACGAGAAAGACCTTCTCCGTTGACCGAATACAAGTCCTCATGCCAAAGGCAAAACCATATCATATATAGGCTAATATTCGTTTTTCACATTCTTACACCATCTGTAAAGCTCCTAGACGCAGCATCCTGGTTCCGTGGATGGTCTCCTGCCAGTGAGCATATACCTATGCATCCCTCTTCCGACCCGGACAGGTTATTACTGAGTACATTTTCTGAGCATGTAAACCTATCGTGCTTATACATTGAAAAAGCCATTGTCATTGTGTCATATATATGGCTGCTTCACATGGTGACTGCTAGGTGCAAGGGTAGTAGTAGTAGTAGCAGTAGTAGTCCTCATTATCCCGTCCTAGCTTGCCTCTATTACATGGTCACCATGCAGGGTTGAGCCGTCCAGCGGCTCCGTAGAACACTGCCTGCAGTGGCTGCGAGATAATACGAGAGGTAAGGAAAGCCTAATCCCGCTCATATAAACAGACAGAAAAGGGAAAAAATGCAATGTAGCTGGGCCTCTAGAGCTCAACCCCTAAAGCTCACCTCAACCTCTCTGCCTCCTACCCGCTTCTGAGTCAACGGCTATGCCGTACAGCCTCATACTCATGTTCCACCACTGTTGATGGTTCACGCCTTCTCATTGCCTGATTCGGTGGCCCAGTTGACCTAACCTGGTCCACTTCTTCTGCATGCAGGGCCAGTTTATCCGCCTTTTCATTGCCCTTGATACCTACATGAGATGGGATCCAGTGAAAAACCACCTGGAATCCTGCCTCGTGGCCAACCCTCGAGCTGTAGGCATGCCTTGAGAAAGGCCTGTACAGACACATGTAAGAGTTGATCAGCACCTTGAGCCCTGCCTAATAGCTAGCTAAGAACGCCTTAGGGCCTTCTAATTAGCAAGCAGTAAATTTAGAGTACGAAAGACTGGGATACGCTTGTATTTTTCTATATTTCTAGGGGTCTAATGCACATTGTAATGGTCAAAGCACTGAAGTTAGTGAAATGCGTTATGAGTGTAAAAAGTAGGTAGTTATAGTTAATCTATTAGCTGAATTAATAATTTATTTATCCTAACTGGGAAAATCATGCGCCAAATGTGCGAAAATGGGCGACCGGCAGGGCTACTACGGGCCCTGGCGGGGACGCGCTGAGGCGAGGTCTAGAAAGACCCCCTTCTCAATAAACTCTCTCCTTTCAAAACCAATGAGTGATCATATCTTCCCAGGCAACCCAATAACACAAGAAAACTTCCGATTCGGCGTATCATCCAGCGCATTCTTCACGATATTCCACACATTCAAATCAAACGCCTCTCCAATATGCCCAACGGGATCCAAGGGACAAAAATCCTGCACGTAGATATTATTCACGCCCACCTCCTTCACCCAAGACGTCTCATGCGGAGTAACCAACTCATCGTACTTGGAAGCAATCACCGTCAATTTATTCCCCGGCTGCACAATTGGCTCTCCATCATTCAATCTCACAACTGCTGGTCCATCCGGGCCCACATCATGACAAGCCGGACATCCCATCGAGCTCAACACATCCCCAACAGCCTTCCTGGACACTTTCCCAAACATATACGCAAGCTTATACAGCCCCCCGACATTCGCCCCATGCGTTGGCGGCGCAATAGCGACCACCTTATCGATCAATCCCGAGACACCGTGGAACTTCGGCACGTAGAGTGACTGGAGTCCGCCTTCGGAGTGTCCGACCAGGTCGACTTTCTTTGCGCCCGTTTCGGCCGCGACGGTGCGGATGTAAGCGGCGATTTCCGCGGAGGACTCGGCGATAGGGCGTAGGCCGCCGAAGAACGGGAAGCCGTCGTAGGCGCCGTAGGTTTGCGCGTAGGTGCAGTAGCCTTGGGATTGGAGCCAGTATTGGAGGAAATTGAGGTCCTCGTAGAAGGTGGCGAAAAGACCGTGGAGAAGGATGACGGGGTTGGGGTGTGAGGAGGTGAGTTGGCAGTGGAAGTCGTTTATGCTTGATGCTAGGGTGAGTCGGAGGAGGGTTGCCAGTGGGAGGAGTCTGTGTAACTTCATCATTGGGATTATGCAGTTGTTTTGGATTATGATTATTATTAATATTAGAAGAAAGGAGTAACGGTAAACAAATCAAGGGGTGTCGTATGCAAATGAAAGAAAGGGATGAATGTATACAAATAAAAGGATCAAGGCAACGTTATCCACCGAGCAACGGATTTTTCACCGCTCCCAATATATTCTTGAAGCCTTCTAACCATCAACGCGCTTAAACTAGATTATCTAGTATATGTTTGTATAGCTACTTATCAGGGCAACTTTGTATTGTATGTCCGAAAGTCCCACAGCCATTGCAGCGTCCTGGAGCTCGCTTGCGAGGCCTAATGTAAACCCTAATGTAACATTTTCGGCTCTACAGCTTCAAACAAGCTTAAATGGCATCTATATGGATTTAGTTGTTTATTTTAAGATTCTATGATTTAATGCACGAGTCAGATTTATTTTTATGGCCTTTGGGGTAGTGTTTCCTAAATCTGACCATTTGGACTCCGGCGAACGCCAACCGGCTTGTCGTCACACCCACAGCGATCATGTTTATTGGCTGGCTTTGACCATGGTGAATGGTGGTGACCTGTGAGGGCCAACCGTCCCTGCTAGTAGTCGAGTTCGATAACAACCAAGCAGCATATAGTCTTATCCATTAAGAAGCAAACTTGGATAATAAGATCCATGAGGTGTCCTGTTACAACCGGTTCCATGTGGCGATCAAACCGACCCCAAACCATGTGGACAACAGGCTATAGGTGTGCTTCTATATATATCAATCAATGGGTCGAGACAACACGCATACAGTCTACGCAGGGGAGCTGGTGGGAGTTAATATAGCTCTAGCATTAACAAGACATATTGAACTCACAATATCAACTACAAGTCCAAGAGTTTTAGTTATTGTTACTGACAATCACACAGCTATCCATGCCTGCGCTGAGCCAAACCAGAGGCAATCAGGACAGTATATTATATATATTATCATGCAAAAAATAGACTGACTGATTGCGAGAGGGTGGAAAATTCGATTCCAATGGCTGTCGGGCCATGAAGGAGTTACTGGCAACAAGCAAGCAGACCACTTGACAAAGATCACTGCAAAAATAACAAGTATATACCCCGTAGAGACTCTCCTAGCCGCTGCATGTAAACAGCTCCTACAAGGTCTCGCTGAATCTATGTGGAAGGCCATTGGATGTCAACCTCACAGGGTCGTCATATACGGCAGGTTCTTGTAGAGCCTACAAAGAAGGTTCTCAATTTACACCAGGGTCTACACTGGTCATGGAATTCCATGCTTATTCAGATCATCAGATGTAAACAGGGAAAATTGCGTTAGCAAAATACCTGGACCCCGGCGGACCGACCCCCCGGTCACTCGGCCATTAGGGCTGACAGGCACGTGTATGAATACTACTACTACTACTACTACTACTACTACTACTACTATTACTATTACTAATGCCGCTTTTTAGTCAGTCCGGCGGACAGCCCAGCGGCCAGACCCCGAAGCACAACAATGGATGGGCTTGGACAGTATTGCATGGTATGAGTAGGGTTGCTCACAGGCGGAGCGCATGTATTTTTATACCTAAATGTAAGAAAGTTTTACTACGTGCTTCAAGGCAGGAAACGGACTTCTTTCTTTTGACGTACGCCTTAAAACCACTCAAATGCAAACCATGCGACTTCGTTCGCCACCAGGGCCGCAAAAAACTGCAAGGCGGGGTAAAGTGGTCTAGTCTATTGCTGTCTGGCGAATTCAGGTAGCACAGTCGCCATCATTTACTACCATTGAATGTATGTACTTGATGCAATCTGATCATTGTTGGTTCTTCTCTGTTCTCAATTTGCCCTAACTCCTTCCTCACCCACTCATTTTCTTTGACACAATACAACGGCGCGATAGAATGGTGAGGCACGAGACGTAATGCAGCCGGTAAGCATTTTGATAAATAAAACAAAAGAAAAAATATTATTATTTACTACGTATTATCAGTTTATCACACCATTTATTCTAGACCTAACGAAATAAAGAAGATAACAGTCTTATCTGGCAGTATAAATCTTTGTTTCTAATGTAATAAAGTATAGACTACAATTGTATATAGCACCTAACCACTAACAGTAACCTGCCAGATGACCTCTCAATGATGGCGAGATTTATAGATAACTCTTGGTGTTCTACAATTTCGTAATATACTCTGCGCTTATACTAGCTATGGGTCTCAAGGGGAGGCGAGCAAGGAAGACAGGCAAATCCATTATTTCATGCAAAGTGCTTCTAGTTAGCCTGGGGGGAGGTAAATGTATAGGATTTTTAAAGTTTCAGATGGCAACTCCGCTGGCTCCGCTTAGGCTGCTTCGCGGCATGGCTGTCGACTAGGTATATCGCGAGACTAAATAGCATCACGGCTTAAATCTCAGCTTCATGATGATGCGTCGGAACATGGGCAACCTTTGGTTGACTTGCATGACTGGCTAAGGATTGGCCCCGATCTTTAGTTCCCGAGCTGGTCAATTGACCTGAATTTAAGGAATATACCAGGTTAGAGATTCGCTACCGGGAGTGCTTGCTTGGCCGATCTTGCTCGCTTCCCTTCTTGAACCCCGGGATAAACATATTGCACGGCAGGAAACTGTGAGCGCAATGAAAATTATAGTATCCATAGTATCAGGGAGAAAAGGTCCGTGACTGATTATCCCACACTCTCCGGAAGTATGACGACGGCTGCCTAAGAAGCTCTTCTGGGGTTCCGCATTCGACCATCCGGCCTTGATCCAAAACCACGATCCGATCGAACTGGCGGATGGTATGAAGGCGATGTGCAATCGCTATTACAGTGCAATCGATTAACCGTCGTCGCATAACTTCTATCATTCGGGCTTCCGTTGCGACGTCAACGGAGGCAGTCACTTCGTCCAATATTACTATCCGGCATTGACGGACCAGGGCTCGTGCGAGGCACAGCAGCTGCTCTTCGCCGCGGGATAGTGGACTCGTCTGAAGATCGGTGTCTAGCCCCTTTTGAGTAAGGAACATTTCCCAGATGCCGACCTCTTCCAATGCCTGGACGAGAGCATCGTCTGGATGCTCCTTGAAGGGATCCATGTTGAGGCGCACCGTCCCTGGAATGATACTCGGCTCTTGTGGTATAGTAGCAATGGCTCGCCGGATGACCTCACGGGGAACGCTGGAGATGGGAATGCCATCAAGGATGATGTCGCCCTGTTCTATCTCGGCAAGTCGAAGAAGAGCGAGGATAAAAGAGGACTTCCCACTGGTTTGCTCAGGCTATTTTAGTACTAGGGGCGTATACTGACGGGCATATTCATGTAACAGCTGACGGGAAAATATAAACACTTACCTCCCTGTCCGTCCACAGATCCCAACCTTCTCCCCAGGACTAATCCTCAAGGAAATATGTTCAAGGACTGCCGGTGACCCTGGTCTAGATGATATAGGTCCCGTTAGACTGCACCAAGTCCTATCTATATACGTAGCACGTACCGGTAGCTCACAGAAATGTCCTGAAGGATTACCTCTCCTTGTGATGGCCATTGGTCTAAGCTGCTAAGCTTCTCAGGGGGCAAATACTCGGAGGGAGTGTTTGATTCAAATGACCTTACTCTGGAGACTGCCCCAAGTGACGTCTCTAGTTCAGTCCAGCTGCGAATCAAACTTGCGAGATTTTCACTGAAAGACAGGATATTGACTAGTGAAAGTCCCAAGGCTCCCGCTGAGGTGCCAGGCAATTGGGTTGCAAGAGCCATGATAATGGTAGCTAAAGCCGCAACAACTAGATCTAAGACCAGGTTAAGCCAGCGCTGAATGCTGTATAACAGATAAAAGGGTCTCTGGGACTCATCAAGATACTTTTGATTTTGAGCTATCATGTACGTCTGCCATTTAAAAGCTCGAGCGGTGACTAACCCCTCCAGTGTCTCTATGATGTGAGAATACAGCGGGGATTTGGCCTCAAGATCAAGCAACCGGAGCTGTCTTGAGGTGCGTAGGTAGAACTTCTGGAGGAGATAGAGTATCACCAGAACACCAGGGCACGCAAGGGCTGCCCACTTGGATGTGGAGAGGATCAGGCCGGTCTCAACAATGCAGGTAACAGCATCAAATAGAGTGATATGGAGGTACAGCGGTAGCTCCATGGCAATTAGAGACATATCTTGGCTGAACCTGTTGAGGACTTGCCCCGAATCTGTAGCGACAAAGAACCAGAATGGACTACCCATGACAGTTCTCAATAGAATGGCGTGGAGGTTGATCGATGACCGCGGTAGTCCAATATGGAGCAGAAGGTATGTCATTATGACAATCAGCATCAGACACACCATATTCAACGACCCGAATACACCCGCAAACAGGTCTGTGTAGGCCCCTGGATGCTGCTGTTCCGCATTTGACCACCACTTGATCATTAAACTTGGCAACTTCAGCACGAATGCAAGGGCTGAATCACAGACCAACACGCCAACCGTGGCATCCCACCCCATTGCACGAAAATAGTAACTGTATAGTCTGATGTCTCCCGTCTGGCGGGAACGGTCATTCGATATCCCATCGGACTGATCCTCAGCGGAGTGGTACATGCGGGACGGAGTTTCCACACGGTGGGTGGACACTTTTGTATCTTTGTCTGGCTCTGGGGAGTCTCGACCTTGACATAAATATAGCTCCTTGAGAGCTCTTTGCTGCCTGATAATACCATCTGGTGCCAGCCATATTACTTGGTCGGCTTGCTGAGCATGGCGTACTATTCCAAAGTTAAGCAAATGGCACCTGCGAATGACCCGGAGGAAAAGAGGCAAGGAGTTTACCTGTATGTGTGGCCAGTACGACGGTCATCCCCGCTCTTCGGCATAAGCCATTCACCCCACAGACATTCTCGAGCATGGCCTTCTCCGTTACCTGATCCAATCCGCTCAGCACATCGTCCAGGAGTAGTAATGGTTTGCGCGAGTATAGGGCTCTGGCCAGGCTTAGCCGTTGCTTCTGTCCGCCGCTCAGACTTCCTCCCCGGCTCCCCACAACAGTTTCATCCCCATTGGGTAGCTGCCTAATGTCTTGTTGGAGCAGGCAGGCAGCAAGGACCGTCTCGTACCACGTTCGGTCCATGTCAGAATAACCAACAATGATGTCCTGAATACTCATTCGGGGAAGCCACGCATCCTGAGCACAGTAGGCCACTTGCAATGAGGGCTGGCGGTGAAAGGAACCCTTCACCAACGACAACTCATTTAATATTCCTAAGAGCAGGGTACTCTTCCCGCTCCCAACGGGTCCAACGAGGGCCGTCCAAGTGTGGGCCCTTAGGGTCAAGGTAATATTGCGCAAGGACGGCTCTGACCCGCAATGGTAGGCAAGGTCGGCACCATTAATTTCCACGAGTACTTCTTCAGTACCCAATGGACGGTTCCAGGGGTAGCGTTTCTCATCTGTATCATTACAAGGTAATGCCTCGGGCTTTGGGGCGTTGCAGTAATCCAAATACCGTTGGATGCGGTCGAAGCAGCCAACGGCAGCGGCAAAGTCGGGTCCTGCTCTGGACATTGAATTGAGTGTCTCACTTACAAACGAACACAACGAAATCGTAGTAAACGCAAAGGCCGGATCGAGATATATCCCGGTGCGATCACGGGTGGCGAGGATATAGATCAAGAGAGTCAAAACTGGGATGGCGATACGCGGCAGATGCGCCATGATCATTGTAAGTGATAGCAGAATCCGAAATCGGGTTGAGGCCTGAAGCTCGATGGCTCGGAGGTCATGTAACTGAGACTGGACGACACCTGATAACCCCATCATCTTAATACCTTTGATTCGGCCTAGTATGGAAGCGGTAGTGGCCACACGGTGCTCCACAGCATCTACCCAGCTCTTCTGCGCAGCAGCTGAATACCGACTAGTAGCAATAGAACCGCAGATGACAACTATAGTAAAGTCTCCGGTTAGTGTGGGCTGGAACTATTATCGTGAGAGTCAGAACTTACTCAAGATTAAAAGAGCTGGGGCGAAGCAGAACAATCCAATGTATCTGCTGAGAAGGTACAGGGCAATAGCAAGTTCGATCGGACCGGCCCAGAGGTTATCGAAAGCCGCGAAGCCTGCAGCAATCCGATCAATATCCGTGTTGACTAACGTCACCGCTGCTGATTTGTCCGTGGCATTGGCGCTGAGGCGAAAGCTGGCATCGTAAATCAGCCCGACCAGCCCGCCGCGAACCATGGTGATGAGACGATACGTTCGGTGTTGATATGCCGCAGATGTTAGAGCAATACCAGTGTAAATGAGAGCGGTCGCTCCGATCAAGGCACGCCCTGTGTTATTGCTCTTCTGGCTACTAGGTTCAGAAAGCAGTGTCACCGCTCGAGCAATAAGGACAGGTTGACAGATCTTAAAGCCGATTAGGAGAAGTCGAGGAACCACAATTCCAAAGAGTGGCCTCCATAAAGTACACATTGCACGGAGTACAAGCGGCCACTGCTTTTGGCCCGAATGTTCATTGATGTGCTGGAACCGTGGCCACAGACTCTCGGAAGTAAGGGCTTGGTCTAAGTCGAATAAGTCGGCTAGGCCGAGAATGGTCCGAGATCCGTTGAGTAAAAGAGGGTTCAGCCACCAAAAGACTGCACGGTTGAAGATCCCAGCCAGCACCTCAGGAGGCCAGTTCTGGTAAGGAGGTTTGAGAATTTTGCGTTTCTCTGCCATCTCGAACACGAGTGCGCTGGCCTTGCACGCCACCCCGGCCGAGAAAACCGCCGGGATCAAGCTCTCATCTCGTCTCAGCCATAGTGTGCGAGCCTGGGCAAGGTCAAGGAGACTGCCCAAAGCCAAATATCCATTAAGGAGCGCCGACGGCTTTACTAGTCTGTCATGTGCCAGCCATGACAGCGTCGCTAGCATAAGACAGGCCGCGAGGGATAGAGCTGAGGCGGCAACAGACACGGTTGTGGAATGGGAATGCGGACCGGACCATAGGATGACGAGCGCCAGCTGCGTAGCGATCAAGCCAAGAAACGCCAGCTAGGAAACCGCACTTGTGAGATAATGTCATTTAGATGGCAGTGAATAGAGGGATAGAGCCCACTTACCAGCTTAATAACTTTCAGCGGTCGATGGCCTCCCCGTTCCGTCTTGCGGCCGTGGCGGAGAGACTTGGCGATGCAATAGCCGGTGGCGGGCAACACACATATAGTTGGGATTATCGAGAAGACAAGCTGTTCAAAGAGTAAAGTAAAGTCGAATTGTTCTCGGCAGCCGATGACTATAGGCCCGAAGACATTGTCGGCGTGAGACTGGCAGACATCCATTGGCCATACGACTGGGATGTAGTAAATGGAGGTCTTCACATTCATTGCTTGAGTAGTGGGACACCTTTTATTTATTAGCGACGCTTCCTGGTCAAGGGTTCGGTGACTTAGTCCGTGCCTCTGGCCGTGAGAAGCAAGGAGTGTCGGCTAGCATGGTATGCAGGACGCGCCACACAGGACGATAAACTGGATCGACCAAGTATTCTTTACTATCTACCATTCAAACTCGGTTGTCCGCAAAGATATATGTTTCATTCTACCTTTTGTATCTTTCCAGTGCCCCTTTTGCAATACCCCAGCTCCAGCGAAGGTCCATAGCTTAGTAGCTCTCCCAACCTCAGAACACAAGACGCAGCAGGTATTAATCCGAATATAATAATGACACGACTCAATGTAAGTAGTTACCATGGCCACGGACCAAATTCAAAGACAAACAACCATCCATTCCCGTCTAGCATCGTTGTTGGAAGATCAGTCGACAGTCTTCTGGCATTAGCGCGGCTTTCTACAATCAATGTCAGCAAGCTAGGTGCTCTAGAACTTCACTTGGATATTTCACACTTACTGTAGACATTGATGGCTCATGCCGCGGATCCTTTGTCCATATGAAACGGCGGACGATAGCACTGAGAGTCAGCCGGAGTTGCATTAACGCGAATTCTGACCCAATACACATCCTCGAATATGTACTGAATGCTATAAAGCTGCCCGCTATCTGATGTCGTCTAACTGCTCGGTTGATGGTGCTGATATCGTCACCCCATCGCTCAGGCAAGTATTCATTTGCGGAAGGGCCCCAGACATTAGGATCCGTATGAACGCCGTACGCACTCCAACCCACCCATGTCCCTTGGGGAATAGTAATACCATCGTCCAGATCAATGGGTTTTGAGGCAACACGATTTATTAACTGATTAAGGGGAGGGTAGAGACGGAGGGTCTCGTAGATGACCGCTGTGAGATACGGCAACCCCTTGAGATTATCTGGAGAGTCAGGGTCGCAGGGGGCGACCTCTAGATACAACTTCTCCAGGATTCGGGGATGTTTGGCCAGCTCCCACAAAGTCGAGATCAGAGACGATTTTGCATTCTCATGCCCGGCGAAGAGCATCATCTTCAAATTGGACCGGTAATGGAAATCTGACATCTGACCGGTCCACTGAGCTCGGTTCAAACGATAGATTAGTTTCTCGGAAGTTTCGCTCAGGTGGTCCCCGTATTTTACTTGCGGGTGAAGGGTATCGGTCTGCTCTAGCAGCACCGTCTCGAGTTCTCGCACCAAGGCAAATGAGCGGCGGCGGGATGGGAGAAGAAGCCAGCAGATCCTTTCGAGAAGCGGAAATGCCAGAAGAAGGGGGCCTGCAAAGCTCAAGAGTACTCCCTGCAGTGCATTTTGAATTCTGCAGTTGTCATTATCAAGACATCCAAAGTTCACATCGAGGAAACACTCCCCGAATGCATCGAGCGCCCAACGCTGGATTAACTCGTTTATGATAATTCCTTGGCCAGGAATAGTCTGGCTTTGCCGTATCGCCAAGAGCGATACTAGCTTCTCCGCGGTTACAGTTAAAGATGTGATATCAGGAGCGCGCCGGATACCTGGCTTCATAATAGCGGTAAACTGTTTCCACACATCCCCGTGCGAGTCGATGATGTTCTCCCCAAAAAGGCTTGCCATTGCACCGTGAGGAGACTTTCGATAGAATCCTCCCTTAGCAATGGCTCGCTCATCGCGGAAGATTTGGGCGAGATATCTAGGTTTCGTCACTAGCAATGTCCATTGACCAGCATCCCAGATATTGACTGCACCATGCTTCTGAAGCAGTGGGCGCAGACGAGAGTTGTAAAAATCTACCTGTTGCACCCCGCGACAGGAGTCATAGAAGGTAAGGTAAATAGGTACATAGGGTACTCCGTGGCATCCCCTTGTGATATGCCGTAGGACCTTGGTTAAAAGTATGGCAAACACAAAGAACATGAATATGAATACTGCCATAGTGTGAAGCTCTCAGGTTCCTTGGTGACTTAGGAGCCCAGCCTAGGATCTCCACTTATATGGTATTACAGTTTATCCTCAGCACCATAAGGGCCATTAGCGACGATGTTAAGCAACAGTCGTGACTAAGCTTATGCCAGGGGGTCCCATAATAGAAATTCGAGTGCGCTTCCACCCTTTCGCGAGCTTAGCACTGGGGCCAGTTATCATCTGCTTGTGATGATATCTTTTCTGACCGTCTACTGGACCCCTCCTGTCGACACAGGCCGAATCTAGTCATTCGCACAGAGGTGCATAAAAGATTGGATACCATTGCTCAGGCCACCAAAAGGCATACGTAACATTCATCAGGAAAGGCAACAGACCTTGCGCAGGCCAGTGCAGCTATGGCAGACCTATAGCATGGATCAGAATGTGACAGATCATGACGCCAGGGAAGGATAAGGACACCAATATAGATCGCACGTCCACACGCAAGGAACGAGTTTCTGTAAAGCCAAGCTACAATGAGAGTAAGTCCTGGTACGTCGGTCCGATTGAACAGCATTACTTATCAACTAGTCCTACATTCCATCCCTTGCAGCTGGCAGCTGCAGTGTTTGGTCGGATCATTTCACTGTATGTACACCGCTTGGACTTGTCAATTGTAGAATTCTTCGGATTCTTGCTTATTTTCCTTCGTGCTATTGTCCTCCTTTCACATGCCTGCTTACTTTAGGGCTGTATTCATAAGGCTTCAAAGGCTGCATTTGGTCACATGTGGTCACTCTAGATTACCTGGACTAAGCAAAGATTAGGAATAGTCACCTTGGTATTTTTACGCAATCATAAATGGTTTAGTGCTTCAATTGTGGAAATTTGCTGAACTCAAGACCCATCTCTTTCTGATCTACTAAAATGGTCTAGGCATCCATATACAAATGCCCTGTAAAAGATAATAATACACTACTAGCTGTAGGGGACTACATAGCTAGGTCGCTTGGAATCTTTCCAAATGAGAAAATGATCTAGATGCTCTCATATTCTTCTCACCTCTTACTCATTGGGAACTCGGTCACCTCTATGAAGATTCTCCGAAATCCTAGTGGTCGTGAGCGATTTCCGAGCTGACAAGCAAGATTCCAGGCCAGGTGAGGTATGCGCCCTTTCGGGGATTGAACCCCCAGCGAGTTGAGTTGAAGAAACGTCACAACGGAATGCGTGTTTCTCTTTCGATTTTCGCTAATTGAGGCTGGAGGCCATCTTTCTTTTCGAAAGCACACTTAAGTGATAATAGGTGGCTGTCCCATTTCCTAAGCGCTGCTGTCATAATGAGTTACTCTTGTAACTTAATACGGGCCTAATTGTCTATATAGGTATTATACATTGGGTCATAGTTTTTAGTCCTCTGATTGGACAGAAAGAATAATGCATGTCAGCCTATATCTTCTAGTATCCTTGCTATCCCTGATGCAGGCTGTATGTTCCTTGCTCGACAGTCGGCCGGAATATACTATAGAGGTACGAATACGTTTCCACCCTACAACTAGGTGATACAGAAGCTCATGAGAACCTTCTGAAGAACATTGAGGATGACCGTTTGTGGGAAAGGTCCGCCCAAAGGTATGTGAACTGCATATCTGATGCAGGAAATGATACCTTGGAAAATATCGTGTTATAGCAATCTTGGATCACTCATTGAGGCCCTCGTTCCCTAGGTCCGCCCCATGGATACCTGCCAGTTATCACGACCATAGAAGTTGGGTTATAGGAATCGCTGAGGAAGCCAACCAGAGTCCAAAAGAGTTACATCCAGCCCTGAAGGAGCTCCAGGACCTTATTGACACGGACCCTCGTATCTATATGCTGTTCATGTCCATGTTTCAACAAATCCCCCAGGAGAGCTCCTTCGACACAGATCCTAACGGCAACCCTCGGCTTCGAAGCTACGAGCAGATGCTGCAGGTTTTCAACCATATCCTTACAACTGCGCCCTCCTGGGATGACAAAGTATATCGTACTGGCTTCGTTGGACTCCCATTCAGTGCAATGACCACGCTGCCAAAAGCCACACAGGCTGGTATTGCAGCATTCCTTGATCCTGGGGTTAACCGTGTCATGGGGAAAGTTTTAAATGCATGGGGAGTGTTTCTAGAATCGCTCGAATCTGCTGTCGTGCTCGGCAATTGTTCATCTTGCTGGTTCAGTACAACAGCACTCCGGGAGATGACCGCCGTTGCGAATGTGGGTGAGACAGCATACACATGGGATGAGATATATCAGTGCGATCCAGATGCCTTGTATCATGGCTACCAGTCCTGGGACTCATTCTTCACTCGGCCATTCCGAGATGGAATTCGGCCAGTTGCCTCTCCTGATAACGACCGTGTCATCGTGCATGCCTGTGAGTCTCGGCCAATCAACATTCAGCAGGACGTTCAAGCGCGAGATCAGTTCTGGGTCAAGGGTCAGCCTTACTCCGTCCGCGACCTGCTTGGCCACGATACCCTTGCCGACCGATTCATCGGGGGCACAGTGTACCAAGGGTTCCTGAGCTCCCTGAATTATCATCGATGGCACGCCCCCGTGGCGGGTCGAATCATCAAGGCATACAACATCCCGGGCACGTACTTCTCTCAGGCCACTTTTACTGCTACGAGCAACTATACAGACTACCTTGACTTCTCCTATGCGCCAACCATGGCCACGCGAGCCGTGATTATCATTCAGGCGGATCACCCGGCTATTGGTTTGGTGGCGTTTGTTGGGGCAGGCATGGCGGAGGTGTCCACTTGTGAGATCACGGTTACTGAAGGACAGCATGTGGAGAAAGGAGAGGAGATAGGGATGTTCCACTATGGGGGTTCAACCCATTGTCTTGTGTTTGAATATGGAGTCAATCTCTCGGGTTGGCCGAAATTGGGCAGTTCCGAGAACCTTCCTGTCCGTAGCCAACTGGCTGTTGTGGAATGAATTAGCGAAATAGATGCTTATATTGATGTTCGAGATCTATCTTGATATTTCAAGGTAGCTTGAGGTTCCCAATGGTACATTTCATTGTTATTTAACTCGCAGCATTCAAGGTAGAGCTATAATTTCTATCTATATGTAAGAGAGGAGAAAGAGCAAATCCTAAGTAAACAAGTGAATTCCTTTCCCGCAGGAAGCGGAACGTGATCAAGAATAGGAATCCTTCACTTCTACCTTATACCCTATAATGCCCTAATACGCGAACATACATACGTCCCGGCTCCGAAAGTCTTGATCGCTAATTGGTTACTAGATTTAGGGTTTACGGAGATATGTTCGAGAAACACATTGCCTAGTTGACACCAAATCGTGACTGTTGGCTCCGTCGATCCGATTATATAGAGTCACTTTGGAGATCATAACTCCATGATTTGATGGTGCGTTGGTTGCTACAATGAGAGCGACTTTCCACTTGACCGTACGGTGTAACTTTGGCCTAGCTAATATATATAATGCATACTGTTCTCCATCGAACAGCGACTATTACTTTTCAACAAAATACTCATCCGGCGAGAAGTATTAAGCACGTGTTAAGTCCATTCTGAACTCAATGCTAATTGGCCCATCAGAACGGTTCCACAAAACTCCTGGCTCTATACACAGTTGTAGTCTTCAACAACATTCAAGTAATCAGTATTGCTTGGTATTCCGCTATACTCGACTAACGTACTTTCATAGCCGCAGAAATGAGTGGTCCAGACACTGGATGTGGCGGTGGCAAGAATGGCGGTGGTGGGAGCAACGGGAAATAAGATTCAACAGCGGATTAAATCAGATATGCCTTGGTATAGGTTTTTCCTTATGGCTTATAGCTTTCCATAGTTTTCCCTATACTGTAATGCAAATGCAAAGGCATGCTAATGAACCATAATCCACTATTACACAACTCATGTAGTCTGGCGGTGTTAGATTATCTCTTCTCAGGGGTGAACTAATTAGTGGTTATTGACAGCCGTAACACAGTAGGAGGATATACCCATTCTTAATGTGGAATTCCAGTATTCAAGTTTCACTCATATCCAGATATCATGTCTCAGTTACTGTGCAACGCGTCCATGATGCGTCTGTGTAACCTTTTGTTGACTTGACACCTAATTCGTTTACGTCTGTCCAAATTGAACAAGCGCTCTCCATTTCTGAATCTAACTAACGGTCCTATATAAATGATTCTCAGTCTGGTGGACCCCCAACTGTAATATACAGGAAACGTAACTGTGACAAAAACCGCCTCATAACTGAAAACTATCAATCGTTTGTACGCAAACACTGAGATTGATATCTTGGGGGGAGCGGAGCGAGAAGGAGAGGGTTAAAGGAGGAGGGTGGGTCACTTGGCGAGTGACACCGTACAATACAACATCAAGGAGGGTCCATCCGGCTCAAAAGCCCTGCGCAGGAGGGCGTTTGTCGTTCATAGCCGAAGAGGCTCGGTAAGGACATTAGAATTGAAAACAATAATAATAATAATAATTGCAGTTATTTAAGGATTTGTCTTCCTCACTGTGGATCCGTCTTAGGCAACTCAACCAAGAGAAGCAAAATATGCTTTGCGCCTGAAGCGGCTGGTGCGGTGGGACAAAGTGCATTCCTTATTAACGATCTCGGAAGGTCTAAATCCCCAAAGCAGCCAGTATCTACTGAGCTCGTTATCAACCATCCCTGGGTATGACAGTGTCCTTGAACTCATGTTCGAATATATGCTTCTCTGTTCCGCCAGCTCTGCACCCATTGTCTCCCTACAATGATCGCTCTCAACATATGCCATCACCCTTAGACTTTGCTCCTAAATGTGCTCTTCCCGTCTTCTATCTCCTGCTTATAGTATTGGATACCTTCTCATTTCTGTCACCCTACACCTACCACCACCAATGTTCCAGCAATTATCTTTATGCGTTTGAAGGTGGCTGCCCTAATTCCGCTTCGCAAGAGAGGCATTTGCGCTTTCTCTCCGACCCTCTGAGATGCCCCACCGCCCAAAGATACTTCCTGGTAGACTCGGACGTGGTTTCGGGAAGCTTTCCGACTTAAAAGTATTCTCCAAAAGATTGCCCTAGTCCAACCGTGCCCGCAACTTGTCCAATCCCGCCCTCACCTGATCGCTCTCGAACTATGGCCGACCACCTTGCTCCCACCCCCGCGACCATCGACAGTATATCATTCAGTGTGACTGTTGACCAGCAAGATAACGACATTATTTTCCCGTCATATGACGCGAATCTCCGCCTTTTACAGACACCGGAAGCTCCCAGTGAGATATTTGCTGGATCTTCAGCGAGCCCACAAGGCCTGCAATGTTCGAATCCGCGCACAGCAGCGGCCGACGACAGCTCAATCGAGGAGAAGCCGTCGAGCCAAATTGATTATCTCTCTCACGAGTGGAAGGAAGAGGATCTTTGGACCTCTTGGCGTTATGTGTTCGCCCGGAGGGGAACATACAATACCAGCGCAAGATTAGAAAATGCTTCGTGGAGGAACTGGGCAAGACTGAAGCTCAATCTGAGCACAGTATCACCGGAAAGCCTCAATTGGTCAGCCAGCTCCTAGAGCGACCTTTGTCCCTCGCCTCGTGTGCCCTATATCTAACAGCTCTTTGCAGGTTGAAAGACTGTGATACGACGTGGCTGTATGGCCCGCTGAAAAAATGTAATAAGCGCGAGCAAGTGTTGAGCGTCGCGAACCCCCGCAGCCGCCTTGGAACGCAAACTATCCAAGTGGCCAGAAAACCAATATTGAAAAGGAGACCCACCCCTGAATTCATACTGCAATATTCCCTGTCGCAATGTACCCTCTTACAGCATCATGTTCCCATCGCAAGGGCAAAAGAAGTCGTATCTAGCCATAACTTTCCCTCTTCCCAACAATCTGTGTCGAAACTTGGGCAGATGCCTAGTCAATTGTCTCATGATTTTTCGCTGGCTTTTCTCGATCACAACCCTACCAATACGTCGTCTTCTATTCTTGGGTCACCCAGTAACAGACGCCATATCGAATTTAACAATGAGGTGGTACAGTGGATGGCGGTCGAGGCAGGTGGTGATGAGGATGGTGAATGTATATTTGAAGATGGGTCATCCTCGGAATCGGATAATGTTGTTGCCATGACGAAGCACTTTTCCCGGTGGATGCCCGCCAGCGAAGGGGGAGCTAATCTACCGAACGGCCTCTATATTGAAAATAGCATGATTGCTCCGCTTCCTCCCACCACCCTCAAGAATCGGGGAGACGCTCCGGATCCCCCAAGATGTTCAACAGAAAATGGGGTTTTCGGCTACCTTTCCACATCCACTCCTTTCTCCATTTCTCCTGAGACTCTGCGGTCCTCTGGGTCGGCCAAGTTTTTTCTGGACGATGAGGATAATGATTTCGATTTCAGCTAGCAGCCAAGCTAATGATTACTGGAGAGAACAGACCGAAGTCGTTCTTCATTTGTAAACACTGACACCATCTGAGAACTTGGCCGGTATCCTTTACCCTTTTTCGCCTTCTAGGCTGCCGCACGACGATACGACAGCTCCGTATGCCAGTTTCTTCGACCGAGCGGTCGGGACTATCAACACGGCCAGAGATATCGCTCTTGATATGGAACGTTTGTTGGCGGCAATGACTTCTACCACTTTTTCCGGCTAATTGAATTATTGTTTCGTCAAGTCACGGCATGATGAATACTTTGTGCAAGGGATTTTTGATGGCTACCCGACTGGGCTGACAAACTATATCATCTTAGACCAATACTTAATTTTCCTTGTTTGTTCGTAATACGCTAATGGCTCTGAGAGGCTACGGTCTGCTTTTGCCTGTTATAAGTCAAACTTTAGGCCAAAGTAGAAATATACTATCATCCCCCTTGGATCCCGAGAATGTACATTACGGTGTTTTCTTTTCTTTACACATGTGCTATGTGTGATCGATGACTGATATTGATAAATATCTGCCAGTAATTACCTACAAAACGAGGGTTGGCTGAAAAATAACCCACAATGAGACGTAACTTGAAGCTACCACGGCATCACGGACTCAACAGAGCACCACTCTTTCTATGGGGATGTAATGTCTATTGCAGAGCTTATGTACAATATGCTGCATGACTTCATCTTTTCTTTTTCTCCTTTCTTCCTCCCCGATACCTTTTTTGTTTCACCTTTCATCTGCTTGCAGCATTCTCAAAGTGCCGCCAGAGATTCTCACTCGGACCGGTTCTAACATTTAGCCGCCCAGCTGACTCCGGAACAAGTAACTCCTGGCTATGGTCAGCTAGCTCGCAGCCCTAGCAATAACTGTAAGGCCACTAAACCAGACAGCTCGCCATCATCCAAAGCTGCAGGTATTAGCTCCGCTGGCTGGATTGCCAATAACAAAGCTGAACCTATCAATGTCCATGACAAGACATTATTGAGCTGCAGTGTTATATGCTTAAAGCTATTGCATTAATACAACAATGTCATTCCCCACTCATCCTAAAACAGTGTCTGATGTTTGCAATATATTACGGGGTTTTATGTCATTCAATTTGTGAAATGGTTCCTAGCTTTCAAACGTGCATCGATATTCGTCAGTATTGGGACATATCCTTGGGGCCCTACTCGATTTACGGTCCCGATATGTACGACCATGTCCGGAAAAACAGTCTGTCGAAGCTATTCATACGTAAATCAACTTTGAATTCTACCAGCTCTGATTCAACAAGCCATGGCTTGAAATACTTTCGGATTCAGACAATTTGTCGAGCCGTGAAAGTTGCGTCGGCAAGCCACGACTGTTTCCAATTGTGGCATTCCAACTACACCGACGAGAAGGGATCAGCGGAAGCATAAGTCTCCAAACGATTTTGTAAAGGATTAGGCCTATCAGAGGCTATATCCAAGCGTCAGTGGGTCTATGGATCAGCCCGGACCCGCGTACACTTAGATGCCTACAAATAGGGACTTCTTGTCCCTACGCTCTGTAAAGATTTGGGGGAAGAGCTTTAGGGTAGTCTCGGTATAGGAGGACTGTGATATAGGTATATCAACTACGCACTAATCATTCTAATTATCAGAGAAGCTTATTGAACCATGATGTTATTCAACTATCAGACAGGCCGATTTCTCGTCCCTATTTGTAGTACACCAATTTGTACGCGGGTCCCTAGAGAATAGGCTCTGACTAATCCATGGATCCACCGCTTAGATATAGCCTCTGATAGGCCTAATCCTTTACATTCTCCAAAGATATTAAAGAATTTAAAAACCTAAGTTAGAGTAGTCCTAGATACTGGTTTGTGATATTACTTGCGCAATAATACAGAGAAAGAAAGTGACCTCTAGTAGAGAACTCAAACCTTTCGCCACCTCCCCTTCACTGGGCTCCCGTTCAGCCGGCTTGAGCCTTGGCTGTAGTTAAGATATTTCTGTAGTACAATACTAGATCTGTCAGTATTTTTCTAGAAGGCCGCTAACCAGCTTAGCAGCCTCTGCAACCACAGCCCTAAGTTCCCCATCCAGAATTTCCACCTCTGTACTTAAATCCTGCAGTCTTCTTTCCCATAACTGCCACTGCTCCCGCGTCAGCCCGTCCTCTCTCGGCCACAATTCCGTCTTATCATCCAATGCCGTAGCCCAATGCCGCCGAAGCTCCTCATGGTCCGCCTCCCATAGTGCCAGTCCCCCATCGCGCATCCAGGTTGCTGCTACCCGGACATCCAACGCCCACACCTGCTCTGGCGGAATCCTATGCGCTTTTGGTTGATGGGACTGGGGTCCCGGTCGCTCACGCTCCAGAACATCACGACACGCATAGAAAACCCACACAGGATGCACCTTACTTTTACCGTTGGTCGCTTTCAGCAGCGCCGCCGAGAAGTTGCAAAAGCGGAGAAAGTACTCGGCGCCGCTGCTGCTTAATATAGTGGCGGTGGAGCTATCTTCCGCGCCTGAATCACGCACACCGTCCCAGTCGCGCCAAGCCTCGAGGATATCATGCACGTCGCGCCACTGCGCGCTGAAGCGAGGAAGCGCCTCCCAGTGTAGCTTTCCGTCGGCCTCAATGTAGCTGCGAAGCTGTTGGTGAGCATCGGGTCCTGCGCGTACGTTGTTAGGCTGCGTTGGCGGCTGCGCGCGGAGGGCGCCCAAGAGGGCGATGTGAGGGAGGTGTGAAGTTGAAATGGCGACGGCCGTGAAGAAGGCGTCCCAGAGTTGCCAGAGTGCATGAGCAGGGTCTGAAGAGGTAGTGACTGAGGTGACAAGGTGGGCGGCCGTCTTGTCTAGAGCCCAGGAAGGGTTGATAGTGGTGAGAAGGGCTTGGATGGGAGTAGCGAAGGGGTTCGGGGGGTTGCTGCCTGGGATATCGAGTATAGTTGTCATATTAGATAAGATGAAATGAAGTTGGAGGTGGAAATGGTGCTTTGTTTTGGTGGAGAGTTTCAGTGGTCCTGGGTGTCTTTATCTTTGCGTTTAACTGCCGAAGATGATATCACTCAAAAATCCTCGAGTTAGGTAGTTGTCCCATTTATATGTCATTCCACCTATATAATGAGTCACCTGGCACAGCCACAGCCACAGGTGCCTGCTTCATGGACGAATGGGACGGCTCTGCCAGGGGTTGGGTGTCCATGTAGCCAAGGTGTATTTGCTCTTCGAATCAGACCAGAGTCTTTGTTTCTGCTTACTATGTTGGAAAATCATTTGTCATGTGTATTCTCAATCCTTTGTTGCGTCATTCAACATGGATTTACCACGATATGGTGCTGTGCTGGTATCTGGAATCAGTCCTACGGCTGCATATCACATCATAGGGTAGCATAGCATGACGTTATAATTTACGTACAAAGCCCCGCTGAGTGGTATTGCTAGCTTTTACTTATTACAAGCAACAAAAACACACGGGCGTGGAGAGGATCACTACCTTACTATTTAGGCATAGGTACTCGAACCAAGTTGTTACCCAATAGAAATAACAGCTGCACAGGAAAGAATAGGTACTTGTCAAGAATCCATGATTAACCGAATTGAGCTGCGTGGCCGTGAGTGGTATCAATGAGGCACTTTGTAAGTTTCTTCGCCAGGGGTTGTGAGACTTATTGTGTTGTATTTAATAGGCAGTTAAAATGTCATATAGATCTTCTGGTGCTCTATAAGCCTTGAAAGGGTAAAAGATCCAACAATCGAAAGACATTGTCTGGTCAATGATCATGTTAGTATGTTCTGACTTGATGTCAGCCAGGGCGCATCTTTCCCCAATTAGAGAACGATAAGGTGCAGCCGCCATGTAACCCAAAACATCATATGTGGGATAACCATCTAAAAAAAGACATGTACAGGAGGCCGGGTTATCAGAATATCAGTTTGAGTTGCATTGTTCTTCTTGGCAGCATTGATATCAGGGATAATACAGGTTGTCAAGTCTTGTACAATTGCTGGTCTATCTGCCAGAAGCTCTCTCTCAAAGGTATAAATTGCACTCTTCCACCTATCTATTTACTCTCTCTATCTCTACAGCAAGCCTCCGTCTGCCATTTTAACTGACTGTCAGCCTAGCTACTACATTTCTCGTCTTTGAACTTCCATCCACAATGCAGCTTCCACCTTTCACCATCCTGACCCTGGGCCTTGCCCTTGTGCAAACCTCTTCTGCTGCCCCTGCCCCCGCCGGTGCTCTGAGCAAGCGAACCGTTGACAACCTACCCCCGGGTGATCAGTTCATAGAATGCCCGGGCTACCGCTACGGTTGCGCCCAAGTAGAAAATGCTATCCAGCGAGGCATCAACACCACACCAACGAATGGGCCCCAACCCGGTTTGTAGCCTTTATCTCATCAAGCCATCCCGCTTCTCACTGACTTTGCCATCTTCTTGTTCTAGGCGGCTTCCTTCATAACTTCGGCAACAACCGCAAGTTACCGTTTGCCCCGGAATGCTAGGGCAAGAAGCTTTACGAGTTCCCCATTTTGCATGGAGATAATATCTACGGTGGTGGCGACCCCGGCACCGACCGGGACGTGTTTTTCATCTACACGGATGACCCGGACACGAATTCCACGCAGGATGGCTCTTATTGCGGCGTTATGACACATGACGGGGCGCCGGCGGGTGAGTTTGCATTGTTCCCGGTGCAGGATTAAGCAGTAGGAAGATTGCTAGCCAAGATTGGATGTGCACTTGAAATTCAACCTAGTAAATGTCCACTCGCTATAGTAAGAAATTGATGGAAGCTCTTTTGTTTTAATGTAACAATAGCACCATGCTAATACTCATCATGCTACTAAGCTTTAGGGCTACTTGCTGATGCTATGACAAGATCTTCTAGCACACTCTCTAATATAAAATGTTCCTCATGGATGTAGCTTTAGGCAAGTTGGACTATATTATAAACTTCCACCCCGTGTAGATATTTTAAGCATGCCTGTAGAAATGAAATCTTCATTGATCTCTCCATATCCTTCGTATGTCAAAGAGGTTTTCATATAGTGCAAGATCACGCTAACTATTTTCTGGCGCCTCACTAGCAAGTAGGCCTTGAGAAGTCCTTCGGAGCCTTCAAAATTAGTCCCAGTCCCAACTCCCATCTGCCCATGGGCGTCCCGTCGTCCTCTTAGTCCCGCACATGGGACTCCACCAAGGTCAAATTTCTGCATAACCTACCTAAATGAAATGAATAACTTGCTGAATCATCAAGTGTCAGGATGTAGGCTCAGGCAGGCAGGCTAACAGAGTTGATATGCAGAATTACTACTGGTCAGGCTATATACAGGCAGATAGACGAGACGTAGCTTGAGAAGCTACAACAGATTGGTTGGTTGGTTGGTTATATTTTACGGCCGTGGCTCACCGCCGAAGCGGTGACCCACCATCCCCGATTGGGGCAAAGACCGCCAGGGGGTAAGCCCTGGGTGTCTCTAACTAGCTGCTAGTTCTATGCACATGTAGGGGGCTTTGGCGCGTTTACATAGCTGGCGCAGTGAAAAGGAAGAAGAGGACCTGCATTAGCAGGTAAAGAGATAATGCCAGCTACATGGGTCCATCTACACTCCATGACCGATTCTGCCTCCACTGCCAAATTTTTTTTTTTTTTTTTTTTTTGGAAGAAAGTGGATAAGAAATAAAAGAGAAAGATATGCCGTCTCAGTCTTGTTGAGATGGGGGGTGTTGTGGGCAGATATCCTCAAAGAAACGGGTCTCAGATAGCCAGGCGGCCAGCTGAACTGCGCCTTTCGGAGTACCTAGTAGACAGGGGATTGCTGTAAAGGGAGGTCCTGGAGGTCGGGGCAGGCGTCTCTTTACAACACGGCAGAAGAAGAAGTGAATTGGGGACTTTCTTGCCCCCAACGGGGGACGACGACGGCCAAGCCGCGGCCGGAGGCGGGCCGGGTTCCAGATCAGTCAGCGAGGGTGGCCGATCACCTGACCAGGGCATCCCCACCCCGGCCTCGACGGACTCGGAGCTGTCTCGCATGCTGGCGATGTACAAGCGTCCCTCCAATGCATCTCCTGCATCGCATCGGGCCGTCAACGCCCCGGTCGAGGATGAGCCTCGTCATGACCATCTCAGCCCCGAAAGGCCTCCATCCGCTGCCGTGGTAAGCGGTGATCCAGGCGGGTTCGATGCATTGTCCCGGGCTCTTCTCGATTCCTTGCCCTCGCGACAAGATACCGCAAGCATCTGCAAGGCCAGCGGTCACCATTCCATTCCATTCCATGAAATCCTGACCACACCATACGGCATTCTCGATCAGGATGGCCTCCGATCGCAAAGTCGTTTGCTCGAGATCCCGGGCCCGAACGTACACCCGGTTCTGATAGCGCGTCACATGCTGCATCTCGCGAGCTTTCTACAGCACCTGCACCCCGATCTCCATGAAGAGATCCGGGGTCTCTCGGAACCCCCGCAGATCATGCGCGAACGACTGGCGGATGTGGCGATCAGTCTAGTGACCACCAGTGACAAGTTCGTGGGCAGCATCGAATTCCTGGAATGCATCATGATCGAGAGTCTGTATCAAGCCAATTGCGGATGTCTGTGACGAAGCTGGATGACCGCGCGGCGAGCGATGACCATCGCGCAGTCGATGGGCTTTCACCGACTGGGAGGCCGGGTTCAGTACAAGGTCCTCCACCCGGAGACCACGGCCTACCCGCACTTCATGTGGTTCCGCATTGTCTTCTACGATCGGCAGATGTGTCTCATGCTCGGCATGCCGCAAGGGACCCTCGATCGGAGCATGGCATCCGACGCGATGCTCGCCAAGGATTCGCCTGGCGGTCGCCTGGAGCGAATCCATTGTGTCATCGCATCGCGAATTTTGGAGCGCAACGAATCCGACCCGGCATGCTATGACTACGCCTGGACGCAGAACCTCGACAAGGAGCTGCAGCGATCGGCCCGGAGCTTGCCCAGCCGATGGTGGCTGATTCCGAACCTTAGTGGAGAGAAGAACGACTCGCAGGCTATGTTCTGGGAAATGCGGCGATTATCAGAACAATTATTCTATTACAATCTTCTCAACCAGCTCCACCTTCCCTACATGCTTCGCGACTCGGTCGAGCGTAAATACGATTATTCCCGAATCACTTGCGTCAACGCCTCGCGAGAGATCCTTTCCCGCTTCATCATGCTACGCCGCTGGAATCGAGTGGCCTTTAGTTGCCGCACCATCGACTTCACCGCCCTAATGGCCGCTATGACCCTGCTGCTGGCCCACCTCGACAGTCACCGCTCCTCGCAGGTCGACAATGTCCTCGCCGCCCAATACTTGGGCGACCGCGCCATGATCGAGCAGGCCCAAGAAAACATGGAGGAGCTCAACCGTCTGAATGCCGACACCCTGAGTGCACGGAGTGCCCGGTTGCTGCGCCGCTTGCTTGCCATCGAGGCCAAGGCGGCCGAAGGCGACCTCCAAAGTGCCCAAAGCGTAAGCGTGCAAGCGCCCGAGACTGAAGAGCCACAATCCGACGACTCGACCCACCCGGGCAAACACGTCTATATTCCGTATTTCGGCGTCATTAAAGCTGCGGGTGAGAGTCACCCGGACGAGATGAGACTCCAAGCACAACATCTGCCACCGGCAAACTACCGACAAAGTCAACCCTCGGCCGTCATGCGGGCAGGGCCGGAGGTAGAGACGCAGACACAGCCGATGGCCCTTGGGTTGCCATCATCACCGCCAGCTCCTAGTAACAACAATAACAACGTAGCCTCTCTCTTTGCGCCACTGTTCTCGGAAGTCCTCTCCGATGATCCTATGCAGCAGTTTGAATACCCTGGGATGGTAGGCGGGATTGATGATGGTGTATTCCAGGATGTGGACTTGACTTTCTTGGACAATCTGATGAGAGGCGCTGGAGAAGATGGAAAAGGCAGCACAGTATGGGCTGCGGCATAAGAAAACGCAGTATACGTGCTGTCTGCTTGTAGATATAGGTATCGAAGTCTGCAGGTATTTCTTCTGACCGAGATATCCATATGACCACACCCACTCTTATCAGTCAGAACTATAGAGCATGTATTGTCACCAACGATGAAGGTTAATGGAAATATTACAGGTTTGTAAATAATAGTAGTAGTAGTAGTAGTAGTAGTAGTAGTAGTAGTAGTAGTAGTAGTAGTAGTAGTAGTATTCATACACGTGCCTGTCAGCTCTAATGGCCGAGTGACGCCGGGCCAGCCGTCGGGGTAGTCTAGCTATGTAAGAAGATGGAGGCAGTGGCCCACCAACCCCCTCTATCGTTTGGATGCTCATTCTTGTCCTTTTCCTCGCCCGAGCCGCCTATCTGCGCCAGGGCCTTTGGGCTATGCCCTCCTCGGTATTCAGTGCCTTCTGGGCGTCACCTAGGCGTGCCTAGGTTGCCCTCTCTGCTACCCCTCCACCTAGTTTCTGCTTCCTCTACCAGTTCTAGCCCCCAAGGTCTCCCTAGAGGCCCTGTTTGCTTCCCGTGCTGGCTCCCTAGGAAGCAGCCGATGTTTGTTGCCGCGAGGAAGGCTAGTAATGTCTTGGTTGCCCTCTGGTCCTTGAAATGGCGGCTCTCCGGGGCTGCTTCTCCCTGTCCTGGTGGTGGTACGCCTGCCCTAACTAGGGCTTGTATGGGGCCATCCTCTGGCTGTGCCGCTGCATGCATCTACTAACAGGTGGCCTACTGTCCGCTGCAGAGCTTGGCAAGTTTGGTATTTAGATAAGCCCTGGCCCCTATTTGACAGAGATATGCAGCTACAGTCGCATGCCCTACTTTCAGCTGATAGGAGCAGCGTGCGAGCTGCTTGAGGGCAGCTGTTGCGACTTGATCTAGGCTCCATCCTTTCTGCGCTTGGTAGGTCTGTTGAGCCCTAGGTGGTGTATGTACTAGGGCCTTTCTAAGCCATTCTTGTCTTTCCATCTGACTTGCCTCTGTACAGGACCGCTTTGTATAGGCGAGCTGTCCAGGGTCCTAGGGGCCTTGCCTTCAGCTGCCTGAGCTGCTTGATCGGCCTTTTCATTTCCTGGTATACCTTGGTGTCCATGCACCCATTGAATAGTATTCTTGCAGCCTTGCTGGATTAGGTCTTTGGCTATCTCTTGGGGCCTGAATGACCCATATCTCCCCTAGGCCTGGTAGATTGTGCTGCAGGCATTCTAGGGCTGCTTGAGAGTCACCCCAGCTCTTAGACCTCCTGAGGGCAATCCTGGCACCGTCGTGCAGGGTTCCATCCAATTGACCTGTTCCGGCAACGCTACCGGCAGTCGTGCCTCGACGCACTACAGTCAGTGCTTGGCCAGACCGCCGCTGTGCACCGAATGCGGTCCCTTGAGTCACGAGTTGTCGACACCCATGTGACATGGTCAACCGGCGCGAGTCGGCCCTGGACGTCCACTTGCGGCAGCAGGAGGAGCACCAGTCTACCTTCCAGAGCCTTTTTCAGTGCTCAGACGTGTCTGGGATGCCTACGCTGCAGCCCGCAGCATGCTCTTGCCTGTGGCCATGCCCACTGCGACGCGTGCGTCAAGCAGTACGGTCGACCGCAGCCACGGGAGGGATCTACCTATGTGCTGGAGGCCTGTCCGCTGTGCCGACAGCCCTGTCTGGTGTCGGTAGCTCTTCTTCCCCAGACTGCAGTTGTCCGAGCCCTGACAGTAGACGGGGGCGGCATCCGCGGGATCATTTCATTCCAGGTCCTGCTGGCTCTGCAGGATTTGCTGGGGCTGCACTGTCCGCTGCGACCTGATCGACGTCGCATTTGGAACCAGTGCAAGTTGGTCCCCCGGAACCACACTGAGCCTTTCTCACCTTCCTTACTATCACTCTCCCCAGCCGCGCGTCAAGCCTCGCCTGCCCGGTGACACAGCGTGGCAACCCATACTTATGTGCACAGGTGGCTACATTGTGTTGGATATTTTCGCCATGCGCAAGAGTGTTAGTCAATGGTTCGGGGCTTTCCGACGTCTTCTCGTTGGTTTCTAACCCGCCCATCACAAATTAGCAGACAAGACCCCAGCCTTCTTAGCCGTATAAGTGGCAATTGCATCCATCAGTGACGGCGGCAACACATCATACGTCCTCAACCCTAACGATCCAAACCGCCCAAGAGCCAGGTCCATCTTCCTCGGATATCAAAACCCTGTTCAATATTCGAGGACATGAAGCCCGCAAATTGCGGCTCCTGCCACCCCTTCTTATCTGATAATTCGACATGGCTGAAATCCTGTTCTTGAAAGATTGGTCCTTCTCTCTTTGTCCTGAAGATGTCCGCCTTCAGGAATTGGTGCGGGAGTACGGTGAGACATTGGCGAAACAAATAACCAGAATCTTTAACTTCTCTGTCTGCCTAGCAGGCCTCATTTATGTTCGGCAGGTCCATTAGAATAGGCACACAACCAGCACAACAACAAGCGTGTGGTCGTTTAGATCTAGATCCATCCAATTTCCCGGGAAACTTGAATGAATCGATGTATAAATACCTCACCCACACCAGGGATACATGTAACAATAAACGGGTAGGGACCAGCCAAGAACCCAGCAGCAACACAGGCAAATTTGGGTATTATACCAACACAAACAAAACGATTGCATGATGCTGGCATGATCGCTAACTGCGTGAGTATGATAGTACAAATGTATGCTGTCGGCTGGTGCTGATGTAGTTTAGAGAGCTTTCTTCGCTATATTGCTGGAAGGGGCTGCACGCAATGGGCTGTCTAAATTGTCCAGGGTGGTAACCAGCTTGGCCATCTATTGATTAGATGGTGAAGTGAGCCAGCACTATTTCGCTACTACGCCGGAGAGTATCATGGACACAACAGACAAATATGCCTAGTCGCTCAACAGTATCATCAACTACTTAGACCCTACTGGGCATGGGTCGAAGCCTGGAGCTGGGCACAAATGAATACGTGAGCCAGTCCAAGCTGCAGACGGCCAATTATTCTTGCTTGTCCGCGCTCAACCTAGCTGGCTCGTACAGAAACAAGTTTGTAACAGTCTGTTTAAATTCACGTTGCGATTGTGAGTTGGGCAGCATGGCAATCGTGCTAGACAAGTAATAAGCGGCTAGAAGAACCGAGCCCGAGTTTTGCTTCGCATAGTGTCAAATATCGAAACAATTTAATCAACATTGCTAGGATAGTGACGTTACGTAACGGGAATATTCTCAAGAGTCAGCATCAGAGGGAGCATGACTACAGAACTGCATAAGCAGAGCACTATTTTGGTCAATCTTCGACAATGTTGGCTCAGTACAAATGGGATCTCACTTGTAACTATTGGGAAGCTCTCTAGGAAGCTTGTCCGAATACGCATCTGAGCCTCTCTGGGAAGCGAAGCGCCATAGCGGTTGTTCTCGAGGACCTTGTCGATAACCTTACATGTTTAGCAAAGCCTGTTTTGACGCTATGAGTGGTAGCGTGAACTAACTTCGTGCGCAGTCACGGAATTTCCGAGATGGTGAACAAGTCGATTTCTGAAGACAATTCGAAAAAAGCCCGCGGTGCAGGCTGTCCCAAGGATGGCACCGATCTGTTGACAGAGATGGTAAGTGGTAACGATGCTCGCAGAGGACTCTCGTAACCTCACGGAGAGTGCAACAAATTGAGTCGAATAGAGAGCCGAAATCCCAACTGCTGCCAAGAAAATGTAGGTTACTTCCCACCCGTGCACGCCGGTGCGCCAACGCGCCGTGATCAGTGAACAACTGATGATCAATCCAGACAGTGCGTAATTGGTTAATGCATTGCATTTCTTGGACCTGCATAATTCACATAGGAGAATCAGCAAGTGAAGTTGACATTCGGGAGTCTAACGAACCATTTCAGCAAATACCCAAAGCCGAGGGCTCCAATTCCAGCTCCGAGAGCACGGAAACCTGAGAGAATTCCAACAATACTGTTCTGCACATTCTGAGTGCGTATGACAAAGTTGGCGAAATTCGAAATAAGCTAGCATGTCAATTAGCTTCGATACAGATTGGTAGCATGACAATTGGACTTTTACCCCAAATTGACAGAATACAAGCAAGATTTGCCCGGCGCAAATCAGCCCAATGCCATCTTTGAGCATCAGACGTAGCGGAACGATCGGGCTCTTCTTGGTGCGGAGTTCAACTATGATACAAGTAAAACCGGAGAGCAGGCAAATGACCAGCAAGGATATAACGAGGGGCACATTTTGAGGCCGCATCTCTCCGACCATATGGAGGGCGAACATCAAACATCCAATAGCAATGAAAAGGAAGATGTAGCCCCACCAATCGAAGCGGGACTGCCTGCCAGGCTGAGCATCCCTAGAGGTGGGAGCCCTACGAGGAGAATCAGAAGGCAGTCGTTTGGCCGTAACAGCAGCGCAAAGGATCCCCGCGGGGACAAGGCAGAGGAAGGACCTGGTATAATGTCAGTCATTCCGCTTTCAGCCTTCTAGATATGTATACCATCTCCAGCCGACGGCATCTGTGAGGACTCCACCAAGAGGAGGGCCACAGCTAACACCCAGTGTGATTCCGAGAGACACATAGCCACGCAGAAGTCCAACCTCTGACGCTGAGGTCATCTTATTGAGTAAGATCGAGACTAAATCCATCATCCCCGCTCCTCCAGTGCCAGTGACAAATCTGCCCACTATAGCCACTGGCATCGAGAGAGCACATCCTCTATTAAATTTCAGCGCCGACGGATCATCTCCCATGTCATATCCAAACTCACGTCATAACACAGCCGACGCTGAAAGTCGCATACGCAAGAAGCAGTAATTTCTTACATCCGTATTTTTCGGTTAGGTTCCCATACTATTCTGTTAGGGCTTTCGAGCGCAATATTGGGCTCATGTTGACTAACCAAAGGGAGCATCATACTATATCCCATGCCGTACGCAGTCAACAACCAAGGTCCCATCCACAGGTTGTTGAAAAAAGAAGCAATCTCTTCGTGCGTTGTCGCGACAAAAGACTCACAAGCCATGGACAAGAACACGCCGAACATTATCACAATAAGAACAACAGGTTCCACCTTTGAATCAACGGTATGGGTCTCTCGGGTTGCGTTTGGCGTGTGAATGATTGCTTCATGTTGTTCTCTTAGCAGGGGTTCCTGCTCAGGTGCTGCAGGCATTTTTAACGGTTCATGAAGAAGAGGCTGGATGATCAATCATCTGGAAGATTCCCGATAGACGAGGATGCACTTAGAGACGTTCAAGCTATACTTAAGTCCTACACTCCCAGCTAGGATTTTGCTTCCTCTTTAATAACTTTGAGTGGGAAAGAATAAAAAAATTTTCATATTGCGAGTTCTCCCGGAGAATGTGGGATATGTCCGTCCGGTCATTGTTGCGACCCAAAAACTAGGGTGAGTACAAGAGAAAAGAAGAAAAGATAGAGATTAAAATTGAGCGTAATTGACAGCGGTTTCTTTTCTCATGGACAGAAGCGGCCTTGCGATAAAGGTTGGGAAATGCCACCCTGCCGTTGGTTGAGAATTTTAGGGCCCTAGGAAGAATCCGTAGAATGGTTTCGTGGTTTAATATGTGCAGTGTACGCTTGCAGGGTCCTAAGAGCAGGAAGGACGCGGCATTCGAAACCTATCAAGGGACCCACTCTCGTGCCAATGACATTCCTCGCCCCCTTCGTTGGGCCGTAGTTATGGTATTGCTGTTACATTCCCCACTGTCTTTAAAATGCGATATATCCTAGTATGTACTGAGTAAGTAGTCATGCTTTTCTTTGTCGGTCATATTTCGAGCCAGTTCCATTTCTCCCCGCTTGAAAGCTACGTAAAAACGCACGATTGGATCTCCAAGAAGATCGCAGAGCGCATGGTCAGTTTCAAGGGCGCCAAGACTTGCAGAAAGTGACTTGGGTAACATGGCCCTAATGCCATGAGCTTCTCTCTCCATCGGCAACAGTTTCGCAGGGGAAACTGATATTCCCGCCGTGAGACGAAGAGCCCTCCTCATACCATCTATACCCGCTGCAAGCATTCCACAGAGGGCGAGATACGGGTTTGCCAATGCGTCCAGTGACTTAATCTCGAATCGGTTGATGGAGATGCGACGCAAAGGTGCGTCTTTATTCTCCCAGCCCCAGCATATGTACTCTCCACCGCTCATAATCCCGCTCGCGATACGACCATAGCTCGCCTCTTGAGAAAAGCTGAAGGCTATCACCGCGGGCAAATGCTCCAAGATTCCCGCAAAGAAAGGTTCAGTGTCTTTCAGGTCTCGACCAGAAATTGCGTTCATGGACAAATGGGCGTGCATGCCATTACCGGCATGCTTTGTGGACGGTCTAGGACACATAGTTGCCCGGACGTCGTATTTTTCGGCTATCTCGTTGATGATACTGCGAGCTTTGAGAAGCGTATCCACTGCATCGACAGGAGCTTCCGGTGGTAAGACAAATTCCCATTGGCCCGGGGCAGCTTCCGCGTGAAACTTCTCTATGGCAATCCCTGCTCTCAACATTGCTCGGGCTGTGTGCTCAAGCATTGGTAGTTGGCTCCAATCATCGGTCGTCATGCTGTAAAGCGAATGGTGCTCATCCATGAGCTCATAGTTCCCCAATTTGCCATCCTGTCTTACTCGCCGCATGTACATAACTTCAACCTCAAACCCAACAAGTGGGTAAAAGCCCGTCTCCTCCTTCAGCATATTAGATAAAACCCCCAAGCGTGAGCGTGGGCATTCTTCCATTGGCCTTCCATTTGAGTCAAAGCAGGATGCCGTTACCACCGCACGATGGGAATTGGGAGGAGCCTGGCAGTAGGCGGTGGATATATCAGGTTGAAGATAGCACACGCCGCCAGGTGTAGTGTCCGCTGGCCTTTTATCAACGGGTAGGAGGAATAGAGCGGTCTTGGTCAGTGGTACTGGCTGACCTTCTTCGATCAACTTCGTAAAACGGGCGACAGGTAGGATTTGCACCAAAAAGGTTGCCTTGAAACAGAGGTACTGAATCCACACGAATTCAATTTCCGGGTTGTCATCAAGGAATTTCTCCCAAAGTACGACCTGCTTTCTGGTAGGCATGATTAACTCTAGGTTAAACGGAGCGTGGAATTGAGTGGGGAAATATCAGCGATTCCAAGTATCTTTTATCGATGGCCCCTGGCTCTTTAAATCGGCATGGCTTCTGAGGGCTAGCTGCTAGGCACTATGGGCCAATCAGACAGCCAAAACCTTGATTGAACGACAGCGCTTGCTCCGTTTGAGACATACAGAACCCGGTCTCCAGATCACACATTAATTATGGCTTACCGGGGGTCAATTCCCGCATGCAGATATTCCAAATATATAGCGTCGCCGGTCGTAGTAAGGTGCCAATTGTATTCTTTGCCCATTCTTTCTGCTTTCCTTTCCGTTCACGTAATTGCTTACATTCCAAGTATTTTAATTGGGTGTTTTAATGGGGAGCCGAATATCATACCAGATATGTCATAAATGCCATCATCCCTTGACTCTTGGCATGTTGATGGTGGGTCCATCTCTTTTAAAAACCAGGGAGTTCGGCAGCCGGCACCTTCCTTTACAGTGGAAACAGCACGGCCATATGTATGTAAGCTTTACAAAGACAGACCCACATAAGCCAGTTATCTCTTTACGAGGCTATTACAATCAGATCGCGAGGAGCCGTACTTTAGATTGTGGGGAAAGAGTACGGGGGCCAGAACAGTGTTCAAGATGTCTACGTGCCTAGAAATATACCTAATTGATTATTATTGATACAGGAGAAAAGACTAAATCGAGAACAGGCTGGAATGTGCTTGACGGGGACCTGTCATGTGGGTGCGAAATAAGCAAAGCCAGGAGCAAGACTCTGGGCCAGTTTGGAAGCATATATGTTACTGACATGGTCAACATAATCTTTCCTTTGCAATACTTCCTTGTCTCTCTATGCTTTCGTCAATAACTCCGGAATGCTAACCTGTTCCGTATGTTAACCCGACCTGGGGCACCACAAGGGAGCATAACGAGAGACAGAATCAATGAGCTGCTCAGTGCGGGAGTTAAACTGGTTCACATTCCACATTATTTCGATGAATGTAAATGTCGTTGAAGGTTTATCACCAGGTGCAGAAAATCCTTCAGGTTGGATTAGTGGAACTGTAGATTGTAAGCCAGACCTTCTGCATTTGCAATAGTGGTGAGCCCATGACGTGGTTAGAGGCCATTTGCACAACAGCTCTTAGTTGCTAGAATAAAAAAGGCGACGAAGAGAGAAATGTAAGATATGGTATCTGTTCGTCTTCGTACCCATCAGAAATATAACTTCCTCCAGCTAATCAATTGTATGCATTCGAGCAAGCAAATGATATCAGTATTGGCCAAAGTTTGAGAAGGCCTCAGCGAACGATTATTGCCCTACCGGATCCGGAGCCACCAGAGACCATGTCGCCTTGCTTGATTCGCACCAATTGTTTCAGATCCCACAGCTTCAATGGGCATTCTGCATAACGATGTCACTAGCCGACTATTTTAATGATGAGAAGCCCCCAATGTAAATAGCGAAAGAAGCCAGCAGTCTTGCATCATTGTGCGGCTAGACACCGCCCCTTCTAAGCAATATAGGCAGGCAAAAGCCTTATTTTCCTTTTTACATAACAGTTCTCACCAAAATCTCAAGAATTGGATGAAACCAACATGTCTGGAGAGCGGTACCATGATAAATCTGCCTCCGCTTACGGATCCAGGGATCCGTTCCCTTGCCAGGATGGACAATCGGTGCGTTCTTCTACTTCCTTCGCTAATCCTACCCTCTGTCAACAGCATTTACGTGTTACGAAGTCAGAATTTTTGCGACTTGCTACTGACTCAATTTATATGTAGTCTCAATGCCAAAGGCCCAAAGGTGACAGCTCCTCAAGGAAAAGTATCCTCTACATTGATGCGTATGACTCCTTTGCCTACAATGTAGTCGCTATGCTGGAGGAGGTCCTGGAAGTCAATGTCGCCATCAGGATGATTGATTCGAGCTGGCCGAATGGCGATATGGTGGCGTTCCTCCGTGGATATGAAGCTGTCGTCTTGGGTCCGGGCCCTGGAAATGCCAACTGCCCTCAAGATGTTGGCATCCATAACGACATCTGGAATTTACATGGTCCCGATTTGCTCCCCGCTCTTGGAATCTGCCTCGGTTTTCAGAGTCTTTGTCTCCACAACGGTATCCCCATTAAGCAATTACCGAACCCTTTTCATGGTCAAGTGCGTAGGATATCAACGGCAAAAAAAGATATTTTTGAGGGCATTCACCAAGATCCAGAGGTTACGCTCTACCACTCTCTATATGCCGCTATGGAAGAACATGGAAATATAAACGAAGGCCATTTGGCTACTTTGGGGCCTAACGTCACTTCTGACATCGATGCTCTGGCATGGTTACTAGTCAAACCAAGTGAACTGTTCGACCAAAAATGGATTCCGATGGCAGTACGCCACAAGAAAAAGCCATTTTGGGGAGTTCAATTTCACCCAGAGTCATGTAAGTCAGACAGAGGGTCATGTGAGAAAATTTTGAGAAAATGGTGGGAAATGGTCCTTGACTATAATAAGAGAAATGGACGTGGTTGCGGCACCATGCCCGAAGCTGTTGGTGACGCGCCAACTGGAACGCCATCGGTACCTGATATTGCATTCAAGATGCTGAATTGGAGCGCTTCCACATCCGATGTTGCTGCTTTCCGAGCCCTTGCAGCGAATCATCTGGATGCTGAGAGGATTTGTGAAACCTTCAATAGTCCAGATTCACCAACGGTCTTATTCCAGTCCAACGGCAGATACAGCATCATCTCGGTGCCGAGTCCTAACTGTTGGCGTTTGGAATACAGTGCTAAGTCTCAAAAGGTCCGCTTAATAGAGCTCCAGAATCGTTACAGCGCAAGCAGCCGGTCTGATATTGAAGAGAATTTATCCGTGTCAGGATTCTGGGACGTCCTCAGATACTTCATGGACACGAAAAAGGTTAGCTCTGGAAACCCTAGTGTGCCATTCTGGGGGGGCTTTCTGGGCTTTTTTTCATATGAAATGGGCCTTGCTTGCCTGCAACGGCCGAAAGTGCACGATAAAGCCTACCATCGCCACCTTGAAGGCGAACACTTAACTGAAGAGCCAGCCGATGGTAGCCTGATATGGACCGAAAGAAGCATAGTCTTTGACAATGAGATGAACCGGGTCATAATACAGTCAACAATAGAAGAAGACAACTCCTCTAATGGATGGCTCAATAGAGCTGTTTGTTGTTTGGAGGATTTAGCCACTGGCCAGTTGTCATGTGGTATCCTGGATGTTGATGCGGGCTCAGATCTCCTGGACTCTATCCTCAGCAGAGGTGTGATAGAGTTTCCAGACGAAGCAGTGTATCGACAACAAATTGAGGCTTGCAGGGTAAAACTTGAAGCCGGTGAATCCTATGAACTCTGTCTAACCTGTGAAACATGTATCACCCTGCCATCGCCTATACCTTGGAGCGATCAAATGAGCTTCCCTTGGGAACTATACAAGCGCCTACGCAAGTACAATCCTGCTACATTTAGCGCTTATGCACGATTAGGAAATGTCAAGATTGTTAGCAGCAGTCCAGAATGTTTTCTAAACTGGGATCGCAATAGTATTTTGGAGATGAAGCCAATGAAGGGAACAGTTCCAAAGTCTAGTGACATAACACTAAGCAAGGCAAAAGAGGTTCTTGCATCGACAAAGGAGATGGCAGAGAATTTAATGATTGCTGATCTAATTCGCCATGATCTTTATGGGATATGTGGCCCTGGTGAAGTTTATGTGGAGAAGCTTCTAGAAGTAGAAGACCATGGAAAGGTTTACCAGATGATCACACATGTCAAAGGCAATGTCAATCAGAGTCAAACCGGTTTTGCAATGCTTTCCCAGTTACCATCTTCAAATATGGCAGTATGGGGACTCACAGCATTGCAGCGATGTCTTCCACCAGGTTCAATGACCGGAGCACCCAAAGAACGCTCTTGCATGCACCTTGCTTCAATAGAAAACCGAAAACGCGGAGTTTACTCTGGTGTTATGGGCTTTCTTGACTTAGGAGGTGGAGGAAGTTTTTCAGTTCTTATCCGCACTGCATTTAGTTGCTCGGACGATCAAGAAGATGAACAAAAATGGCGAATAGGGGCAGGTGGTGCTGTGACTGTTCTCAGCAGTACGCCCGGTGAATGGCTGGAAATGTCTGCAAAGTTGAGGACAGTCAGTGCCATCTTTGAGCCAAGATACGCCAACTAGGTGAGGCATCAGTTAATCCTAGCAGTCTTGCTATAGGTTGCGCTGCATTGCGTCTAACAGTTAGCCTATCGGCTTTCTGCAATCAATAAAATCTTTGTCTACCACTACAATAACGGTGGAACTGTTCTTCACGTCCCTATCAGCGAGGAGAGTGGCCATGCCAAAATGAGGTCGGTGAATGAGTATATTGGGTTTGTGGAGACTGGCCACACAGCTGATTTCTATTTCTGCATTATTCTGAGTGGAAGGGATTTGGCATTAACTATGAGAGTGTTGATGTCTATGGCGGTATGGCTGGGATGCTTTGAGGGATTTGCCAGGAGGGATATATATGTCCGTATTGGGCATGCTTTAGGCATTGCGTTTTTCTTTTTTCTTTATATTTGTTCCTCTTCTTATGATTCGACCTGGTGGGTCGTATACGGTGAAGCAGTCATTCGTTCTATAGTTTCTGCGGACTACTGCCCGCTAGCTCAATGCAAAGCGAATAACCCTGTATATATATGCAGATAATTCATGTATATGGACTATTCCTTGCTCGGACAGCACTATCTACCCATTCCTGCAACGTTGCCCTTTAAAACCGACCAAGGTCCACGCTGTCGGAACGAATATGATTGTTAATTCTGAACTCGTACGTTGTATATATCCTAGTCTGATCACTTCCGCTTTATGAATTTCTCGCCTATTCGTTTCCGGCACAGACTGTTCATCAGGTCTGAGGAAATCTATCGCAAGGGCCGTACATAAAGCAATCTTCTGTGTTGTGGCAACTGCACCCTCAACTATGTTACTTTCATCCCTGTTCAATAGACCAGGAGTCCTCAAGCTTCCTCAAGATATCACCGCCTTGCAGCAAGTGGCATATCCGGCGCCGCCGCGATTGACCACTTCAGACCGATGCCCTGATCAACAACGTCGGGTATTGGCTGACTGCATGAACAACGCCAATCAAATCGTCGCGGTCAAGCTTCAACTGTCGCCCAGCTCACTTGCTAGTGTCCAGCAAGAAATATTAGGTGTATTATCGCGGTGCCGAGAGAGCGATGCCACGCCACTACGGCACTCGGCTTGTTGCACGCCGATAGGTCATCTGACTCTGCTGGGATCCGCTGCAAACCCTAAGTCATAGGAGACCTGGGGCGATCCCAATATCTGTGCACGGCTGTTGGTCGATACGGTGGTCTCGCAGCAGGAACGACGACTGCCTGGCTGCTCGGTTTGTCACTGGGGCAGAGACGATTTGATTAAAGCAGTATATCGAAAGAGTGGTGGGAAGACTGGATGAGGGGGAACAAAAAAATAGCCACTAAGTGGAGCTCCCAGTCTAGGAGCCTCGGCATCGAATTATTGAATAGGTACGGAGTAGATGTGGAATGGACTGCATCGCGTGCGCAGATCAGAGCAGGCACTTTCATTTGCTGCCTTTACCTGACTGGGCCCATTTTTATCCTACATCTGCTCCTGTTCCTCGCGATCTACGTGTTTGCGTAGCGGCAATACAGAGCCTCAAAGAACACTCAAGGCTGTTCTTTCCAAGATGAAATAATGTCTGTCGCCTGCGAGCCCTGTCGGAGGAGGAAGATGAAATGCGATCCGGTGATTCCCAGTTGCGGTCTTTGCACCAAGTATGTAACTGCTCAGTCCATCGCCAAGGGATAGCCCTCATCCGAGACTGTGATACAAGCCTTCCTGTCAGTGTTTCTACCCCGCGGACCGTCTTGTGCGAACCCCCGATGAGAAGAATTATCAGCCTCCGGACACCAGGCTGTGGGAGGCGGCGACTGATCGACTGTATTATACGTAGGCTATTCAGTCCCCTGACTCGCCAGAGACCTATCCCATAACCTTCCGGTGGTATATGCCCAGGTTGATCCGGCAGTGTGAGTTCTCCTTCCAGTCTATGCCGGCGAGGGTAACTGGAGTCCGAGAATCCACACTGAATCTAACTCGCATAATGGCCCTAGTCAGCGAGGGCCTCAGTGTTTGCCGATTGCCAGTGGACGTCAAAAGTACGGCCTACCAGATCCAGACCGTGTGGATACGAAGTGCACTCAGTGATCCCTGGATCCTGCCTATTCCTTGCGACTCTCTTTTCTGGGTCCTCCTATTTCGACCTCCACCGCGGAGAAGAACAAAGCCAGATCACTCTCTTTCACCAAAACGAAGTTATCAAACTCATCAATGAGCGCCTTTCCAATCTGTGTTCTGCATTGGATGACCGGACCATCCTCGCTATCAGCCCGCTCGCTCTGTTTGCTGTAAGTTTTCTCTCATACTTTCCTAGCGGCAAACCCACTACATATAACTAATGGCGGTTACTCAGGAGCTTAATGGTGATCGAGCAGCGGCTGATATCGACAGGGCTGGATTGCAGAGAATGGCCGAGTTAAGGGGTGGCCTCGATAAGTTGGGCCTGGACGGACTCACATCGGTTCTAATTAAGATGTTAGTAGTCTTCTCCCGCGACGCAGCAAACACAGACTGGAGGACTGACTTTTAGGACAGGAATAGCATAGTTTACTGTATTGCGTTCGATTCCGACCCGGACTTTGCCATATCAGCTCGTCCTCTCCCGCCTCCACTAGGTCTTGAGTCAAGGATCATCAACACCATCATCGCCCCAAAACAGGCCCCGTCAGCATCATTATCATACCAGTCCTTACACCTGATTAGGGATCTAGTTTGCGATGTACACACACTTTCAAGCTTAGATTTTATTTCTCAACAAACAAACGTCCCAATGAAAGAGCAAAGTCGTTTGCGGTCATATTCAAGCCCTTTGAAACCAACAACAACCCCCGCCTCCTTGGAAGACCCGAGTTACCACTGCTGCTACCTTGCCATCCAAATCTTCTAGGCCATTATCGATGGTAAAACGCGTCCCCTTGAAGCTTTGGTCATGACTCTGAAGGCCTCTCTGGCTTTGACAGATGACGGGGCCGCAGCGGTGGTCCGTGACGCGCGCTCACGCCTCTGGTTCTATTTCAAGCAGGCTTCGTCAGTAAGAGTCCTCCATTTGCAAAATGAATCTTCTTTTCTCGATGACTTGTGGTCGCATTTCCACTGGCTCAGGACTTTCAGGCTAAACCTCGAGCAGTCATCAATCACGGCAGTGTCCGAGCAAGCGCCCATCTAGAGGGAAAGCTCGAGTATGCTTCACCAGTATATATATTTATATTACATTGTCAGACAGCTGGCACACGAATCTCTTGCATGGGTTGTAGTTTCAGTATAAATAGTATTGAAAGCACGTAGCTCAAGCGAAATTCCCACGAAGCATAACCAGGTGTCTGTTGGGTACATTCAATTGCCAAAGGTACCGTAAGATCACGCAGTAGGCTCCGGACCATGACATACGTGATGATACCCCATTAAAAGGTCTTCGAACTCAAATAATAGGTTAATTGTGCAACGAGGGACCGCCGTCTTTGCTGCTTATACCGTGCTCCTAGTCCACCACCACTAAAATCATCTGTAGACGACCAAGTTGATTCCGCGGCCACTACGCTGTAGGCGTCTTTCTTTGGTGAAACACAGATGGCTGTTAATATTTGTCGAAAACACCGCCAAGGTTTGGTCGTCGGTAATTTAGATGGAAGCGTCGCCGCCCACTCATCTCAACCCGCTGCCTCCACATTATTCCAGGCAGGTGTCCAAGGTACCGTCTCATCCAGCGTTATCCAGAGGTCGCTGAACCAGACGTTGTGTGCCTTCGTCGTGCGGCCAATGGGGTCATCTTTATTACATGGTTTTCAAAAACGGTAGCCATTAAATTTCTTGTCAATATCAATCTAAACGACATTGGCCGAACCGCCCACTCTACCAACGATGAGGATGTACAGTAGACATAAAGCAACGGTAGATAGTAGCTATTACAGCTGGGAAAACACAATGCAATGCGAATGTTTATACCCAATTTTCAGGAAAGGATGAACGCATGATAGCAGCAGGAGTCCACACAGTATTGATTGACCAAGAAATGGTATACTCCATATATGCGAATCGACTATCCATAGTACATTTTGTGGGCTTTTCAAGATATAGTGAAACATCAACATCATCTAGCACAACTTGTGGGCGATCCAAAGAGGGGTCGTGGTTCACATGGATTGATATCCGAGTGCCCGGGAGTCTTACCATAAACTAGAGGATTTGGTTAATGATCATCATACTAAATTACTTCTATATGTGGCTAGTAGTTGTTCTCCCTGGATTTTGCGTATATGGATAACTTTTGCCGCATTTAGAATGGGCAGACACTAAATACAGCCAACTTGGGTAAAAGATAAATTTACCAGACAACAAGCAGTCGCTAAGTATAATAGAGTGGATTTGTTGAACCTGATATCCATTTACCTTAACTGAATGGTGTAGTCATGGAAGTCCCTTGCAGATATACATCTGCATAGTTCAAAGATAGGAAAGTCAGTGTATTAAGGCCAACGTATAATGACCACCCCAACAACATGTTGCTTTTTTGCCCATCACACGAATCGCCCTTGATTACATGCTCCGATCAAGCGGGTTTAGCTTGTTAAAGACATTGGCTGGATCGTACTTCCTCTTGATGTCCAACAAGCGATCTGCATTTACATTGAACATGTCCGCCGCGGTTAATTTATCGGCTGAGGATGAAGTCAGCATTGTGTTCGATATCAACAGCCCCATGACCATTTAAAATTAACTAACCTTGCGTATAGCCAATAAAATTCGACGCCGTGATATTTGGCGTATATCCTTGGCTTCTCAATTCAACTTCACAGAGTTTCTGCATTGACGCTCCCCATGAGAGAAAGTCCTTATCCTTGTTGGGGTCAGTCCACTGCAGCATGAACGCCGCGTTCAGGAGCCGACTACGCGCAGGGAAAGCGGTCTCTTCATGAGGAGTACGGCAGACCTGGGTCAGGTCAAAAAAGTCAATCTCCAAGGAACTTTTAGCCAGATCTGGCTCGTTGGTAAGTTTGAGACTAATATGTTCCATGAGCTCCATGGCAAATCCGGGCCGAACTGGTGTAGCCAGTTGAGTACCTAGGAGTCTTTTCCGACCACCAGGAGGCACCAGTGGATCAAGTATGGTGTTTGTTTCTGAATATGGTCTCATTTTGACTTGGTCGATCATGCACTCCAACTCAAGCAGCTGAGCAAAGTGCCTCCGCCCTTCTTCTTCGCAGCCATTGAAGAATAATACCGTACTGATAACAGGGGTAGTCTCGTCCTCAGGGGATAAAGATAGAATGCACTGAGCTGCTGCTTTCCCCCGCGGGTGGAAGAGTGCCTTATTCAGGGCTTCGATGACTTTCGGAACCTCACTGGACGGGTAGCTTCTCATGCCACACCAGACCAAGTTGGACTGTGGGTAGGCCTGAAACGCGAATTCTTCCGCTATCCCAACGTTCGGTCCAGCACCTCGAATCGCCCAAAATAGATCTGAATTCTCCTCTGTGGACGCCTTCAACTCGGTACCCTCACCAGTTACCACATTTGCCGCTAGAAGATTGTCTAGAACAAGCCCATATTGGGGGGCCAAATATCCGTAACCTCCGCGCAAGGTGAGGCCCCCAACCCCAACCTGGCTGACCGTGCCTCCGACGACAGCTAGCTTGTACTTAGCAGTTTCCCGACTCACATCAGCCCAAGTTGCACCCCCCTGGACCGTAACTGTCTGAGTGCCGGTATCAACACTGACCCGGCTCATAGTGCCGAGGTCAACCAAGATGCCCCCATCACTCGATGAAGCAGTGTGAGTGGAGTGGCCGCCACCCTGAACTGCCAGATCTAAATGATGATCCTTCGCAAACCTCACAGTCCTCGCTATTCCCTGAGCATCTCGTGGGCGAACAACAACTCCCTGTACAAGCTCTGTCATTAAAGAAAAAATGGCCCTCATGGTGGAAAGGATAGTACCGGCCGTTGATATCCAATGGCGGACCATCGCCCCAAGCTCCCTTCGAACTCCTCATTGCCGGGACTTAGAACGGTCGCATGACCCTGGAGTTGCGCTCCCAGGTTCTGGGTTTGGTTTAAAGTGATTTGGGAGGTGGTCATTCTTTGAAGAAATACCAAAAGGGGTTGATCTAGTGTTAGCCAACCTAGGTGCCCTTTGAAATAAGAGTGGTTTACGATAGGTTTCGGATCCTGGACGACACACGCTTGAAGACATTTTAATACTCTCCAGTTTCCTCTCGTACTAGCCGGATCTCTTCGCCAGGTTCGAATGTCGATATCACTGATATCACCACTATCGCCGTTTGCAGTGAGTTGGCCATCAGAATATGTTTACTAATTACTACGCACCTTTGGAAGAAGGAACCCATACTCTAGAGTGCAAGCTTAATTGGTCCACTATAGCATCTAACTTTTACAGTCAATGGTAACCGATATGATATGGAATCCCGCTATTGAAATTCATGGTGGCGCCCATCCAGACAATATGAGTGAGAATGTGACCCAAAGATTGTAACGCAGTTGGAAGTTGATGTCACATAGTGGTTAAAAAAAGACGCAAAGATAGCCAGAGCGGTCTACTAAGAGGCGAACATGGCAACATGGTCCTGGCATTACCGAAAATACAGTTGATTGATATGGCGCCATGATTGGATTGGTGGAGGTTATGGTCCTACAGCTCCTTGCGGCACAGCCTCTGGTATAGACTATGCGAGGTAAACCTTGCTGGTTTAACCTGCGACGAGAAAACCTTGCCGGTCCTTCCAAGGACTGCGAACCCTTGGTTGAGCAAAAATCAATCAAATTACAACGCTCTGACATCTCACTGCCTCCCGATATTGGCAGACCACATCTCCCATCACTTGGGTTCCGACGGTTCGAGAGCCCCCACACAGGAAACCCAGGCAGAATTGACCTGCACTTGAAAAGTCCCTCAGACAACTTCATGGGCAACAGGATCTTCCTCTGTGATTTAGACAATTGACCAGGGTTATACGCTCAGTGTCTCTTACGCCCTTGACACCAACCGAGCCTGTTGAATATATAGTTTAGCGGAGTGACTTGCAATGAACCACCGGATGAGAGGGTAAACGATTGACATTGGGCCAGTCAGCGACATGTACGCAAACACGTATGGGGTACGGTTACATTAGGCCTTCATGAGAGCTATCCCGCTCACCCATCAAGACACCACAAGCATAGTAGATCGACTCGGCCGGTACATGCGTAAAAGGAGGGTTGGTAGAATTGTGAAACAACCATGGTTACATAGGAGGACATACCAGATAAGAATGTGGATCAAAGCCTGTCACCAATCAGTCGGCAAGTTGTCCCCTACAGCACAAATTATAGCCTTTGAGTCACAACAGCACTCTTGCCAGATCGGACGTGGGAACATGGCGGTCTACAAGCCTGGCCGAATTCCTGGTCCTTAGTAGGTTATCCTATACCAACGTGTAACCGGCTAATAATTAGTCTGCTAATGAAGCACCGTGGTTAGCTCACTTTCTTCCCTCGGGATTTTCTGGTGGTAGTTACCTTAAGTGTTCGAGCAAGTTAAGGCCAGCATTTGTTTCTGCTTAGTTGCGTTCTAGATTGTCAAAGGTTACCCTCTTGGTATAGACGAAACCCATACAGTCTGCCGCTATAGTGTTCGGCAGCTTCACAAATAATACAGGATGGGGCTCGAATAGCCTAGAGTTCATCGTTGGATTGAAAACTCCTACTGGTATTACCTGGGATATGATATCTCTCCCATGTTTTAATCATGGACTGAAACTCTGCTGATTAGTAAATGGGTCTACTCCGGATTGATAACGGTGTGTTGCTCTGCTTAGAGAGGTGTACTTCTCACAAACCCTACAACCGTGGGGTGGGTGACTGGTTCATATGACCAGGCCAACAGACGCAGTCTCGAAGCAATTTGGCAGCAGGTAGACATGCAGGTAACAGCTTGGCTAACCTCATATAAAAGCAGGTTTGCAGTGGACAGGAATGTGAGGGTGAGAAGCAAGGAGAGATAGAGTGAGAATTCCGTGCAGAACAATTGTGGAACCTGGTATCAAAAGCTGACGATGCCCCTTTGCCGTTTGACCGGCCGTTGACGGACGGGAAAAGAGGCCGAGAAAAGCTAAAAACCCCCGCAGAATGTCCGGCAAAAATGCCATTTATATAAACCAAACGGCTGGGCTGAGACGCAAGGAATGTAGGCCAGTGTCGTACGTCTTCTACTTCGAGTCTCCCTAATGAAAGTACGGATCAGCAATGATCTACTAGAATGGTTGAATGCAGATCCTCTGGCGCCCTTCGCTTTCGGAATCGCCTATCTCCTGATGTCGAAGCCCCTATGCCGCACTGGGCTAGTGGCACTAGGATTAGAAGTGATAGTTAGGACCTCAAATATTCTCTGGTGAAGAGGAATGCCAATGGCTGCAAGTGTTGGGAATTCAGTATCTCCGCTCATCCCAATACTATGGTCAAGAGGCCTCCACGCGGTCCAAACCCCATTGTGGGTCGATCGTTTTCCTGCTTCTTCACGTAAAAAATACCTTCTGTTATAAGAAGTCTGTGCGTATTTGCGCACAGTTAGTCAGGGCTTAGTATTGAATGCAGAAACGCGAGTCTAATCTTTGCTGGCATTCCCAGGATGAGCGTTTGAATTTCTCGCAGCATATCAACCGTAACTCAATGGACGTAGCATACTATTACCGTAGGTCCACCATATTTTATCTGCCGGTCCTTATTCCACCCATAACTTTTGTCACGCTGTGGGCTCGTCATTATATAGCAGTGGGGAAGGAGAATATATAAACGGATGGTGTCTTCTAACTATAGGGAAGTTAAGATGCTAGAGGTCGGAATTATGAATTTATCGTGTGAACAGGGGAGGTTTATGTCTCGAGTGAATTTCAATTTGCGGGGATTCGTGGCTCCTGTTTCTCTTTATGCTACATCTACCTAGTTGAATCAAACACTGTTTCCGATAATATACTTGATCTAAAAGAAGCAGGACAGCAGTTAAAAGACAGCATTGTCATAAGTCGCAAGATGCACTTATACTCTACTAATCAAGCTGCTATCAGTTTTGTAGAGTATACAATATCAGGAACTCATACCCAGGGGATGTCAGTAAGTCATTATACCGCGCATACCAAAGAGAGACCACTAAGACGACGCCCTCGAAAGTACTTGCCCACACCAGTTGTATTACTAGTTTGGATAGCTGAAGTGTTTTTGGAAGTACTCTTTCACTGAGATGAGCGGCTCAACCGGCAGCCCTTTGTCCTTCCGAGCAGCTTCCTTGAGGACAAGCCCGTCTTCGATATTGTCTGGATTTCCGAAGAACCAGCCGTTATTTGCCTGCGCATATCTGAAAACGTCTTGAACCTCTTCCAAAACGGTGCTGCCATGGGTGGGGAAATCCCTGTACGAAACCATAGGAACATATCGAGCTTTCTTTCCGGTAACTGTGTAAAGCTTGATTAGGCCTCTGTGACGGAGCAATCGTTTCTTTGCCCCCGTCTACTCACCTTCAGTGAAGATGTTTGCCATGTCATCGTACGTAAACGCATCGCTAAAGCATTGGATGGTTTTGTTGTTCCATTTCGCTGGATCTAGGAACATCCCGTGGACCATCTCTCCGAAGTCATCCGCGACTGAAACAAACTGAACTTTTTCATGCCCTCCCCAAACTGGGCTATGAAAGCTAAGATAGCCTTCGGCATCTGGGGTGGACGGGAAGCCCCCAAAACAAGAAACATACTCTTCAGACAAGAAATTCTCCATGTACCATCCGGGGAAAGCACCGATGACTGAATCGAACTCTTTGAAGCTTCGAGCGAACATCTCGACTCTGTGCTTGCCTGCGATGCAATTTTAGGAGGCACTCCAGGGGTGACAAAGGATGTTGAGAGGGGTGTGTTACATACCATCCATGCCATGTACTGGTGCCTTGTTTTGCGTAAACTGAGCCGGGGACTCGCAAGTACTGTAAATGAAGACTTTGACGCCCGCTTTCGCTGCAAGCGCTACAAGACGTTTGCCAAACTCTTCGTCATCCGGGCCGTCCGAAGTAATGAGTGCCTTTGATGGTAGTTAGCCTTTTCTCTCTAGCAGACCTCTTGAGGAAATTCGTTCAAGAGTAGTTGCTTACTGGGTCGTGATGATGAGTGTTGAGCCAGAAACCCCAAGCCCCCGAGAGCGCTCCCAGCATCGCGTCATCATTGAAACCATCTGCTTTTACCACCTGTGCCCCCAGGCGAGCAAGTGCTCCTGCTTTGGCTGACTGAGGATTCCGAGTTATGGCCCGCACCACGAAGTCCTGCTTGCTCTGGAGCAAGCTGAGCGTGAGCGCGGTGCCCTGGGTGCCTTCACCGGGGTTATATTTTGTCAACTACTCAACTACTCGGTTAGGATGTGAAGCGTTCTGTTGCTTACCCGTAGCACCATACACGGTGATAGTCTTTAGTTCGGCTGGCATGATTCTGGTCGTTCTCTTCTTGTTCTTTTCCTTTGGACACAGAGAAATCAACAACGACTTCAACATAAAACAAGGATTGGTTGACTGGTGCTGGGGGTGGTCTTGTATTCCTCCTAAAACTCGGACAAACATTCGAAGTGTAACACAAGCATAGGTTTATGGCCGAAGACATTACCAGGTTAGGCAGAGCCGCATGTCATTCGCTAGCCAGTGACATATATGCCCATACACAAGTGGATACCCTACATCTCGGACGTTTGTTGATCCACTCAGCTGGATAATATCTAAAATTTACGGCTAGATCTTTGTAGAACAGCTTTACTAGCGCAAAGGCGGCACCTGTGGGCCATGTAACATACCTCCGAGGTTGGAATTTGAGTGCAGATGTCTATGGAACGATGGGTGGGTTACGTGAAGATCCCCCGATCCTGGAATGTACGGATAGTAAAAAGGAGGGTTAGCAGTAGCAGAATCCGTGGCAGGATGCTGCTATACGCTGGTTTCATCCAGGAAACTAATACTGACGATTGTTACATCGAGTAAAGCTTCTTCAGTACCCTGCAGGCTGTCCGAACTGAAACTACCCTGTGGGGTAAGTTGATGCCCTCGGTCTGCTACAGCAGCAAACAGGAAGGGCGAGTTGGGAAAGCCATGGGAACACGGTCTGACATTCATGTTAATGTAACTCTCTAAGTCTGCTGATGAGGCTCCACGGTAATGGCTACTCGCTCTCCAGCTCATTTTACTTTATAATCTCTTCGTTTCGCAACTAACGTAGAACGGCACTATACAACCCATCCCCTCCCATAGTCCGGATATAGTATAGTATCGTCAATATCCTCCGTTGGTTCAGTCTACACAGTTGTAACACTGAGGGTAATGGATTCCCCAAAGGCTCTTACCGAGTGCCTCACTACGCTCAACCGCTCGTGCATTGTTCTTTATGTGAGTATATTACTGGTTGCCGGCTTCGATTCGACAAGGAAACCGAAGAAATCTGTAGAAAATGCTCACGATCTCTCTGTCATAGCAGCAACCAAACCTCTAAACCTTTCTCGCGAAAATGAAGAGACATACTGTGTCATAGTGCCTCATTAAATGAACAGAACATACGGTTCGAGCTGATATCCCTTGAGGTGTCCTTGCCGGAGCAGGGTGCATCTAGCCCATCACATTCCGTTCAAATTTCCAAAAATTCCCGGGTCTGTAAGCAACCAAACAAGCATAGCAGAGAATGAACCTGTCGATTTCGGATGACAATTGATGTCATGCATTTTTGTCTACGCCTGCAGTTCAACGTCCAGGACACATTTCTCCACGATCTACTAATGCAACCCTAATCATGCAGGAAGTAGTATTTTAGTAGCAATGCTGTCTCTTCCAGTTTTCTACGTAGGATCACAGACAGTCTCATGTGCCGAACTTGCCGAAGCTAACATCATATTCTGCAGCCCAATGTATTAGACGTATGCGACTGCCGGCTGCAGTTACGTTAAGAACATATCGACACGGTGATGTGTAGTTTTGATGGTCCAGGGTATTATAGGTTTCACTTGTGGAATAACCTTAGACATGCCTCCAAATCACTTGAGTTGGGGTGTACGTAGTTGTAACAGTCGTAGTCGACTAAGGAGAGGTCACGCTCCGTCTGTTACCTTCCTGAGAGACAGGACATATCAGGTTGTACCGGGTGCAGGGGCACACTGTGAAATAGGTCCACCCCGTGTGTGCTCTTCCGTCTGAAGACATTTAGATCGCCACGCCTCCTTTTCCCATGGTTTCATGTTGCTAGTCAATATTGCGGACTCCTTTGCGCCGCGCCACTGTAACCTTGTAGCTCTCATGGTGAAAACGAACACTACCTTGGCTAGCCGTAGTTGGTCGGCTTGCGCTTCATGATCCATACTTCCAAGCCTATGGACTTTCCGTGATGGTCTCGTGTCTTATCCTCCGTCACCGGGGAATATTTACCCGCATGATACACCAAGGTGTCACCTCAACCTTTTGAAGTTCCCGGTTATCAGCTCTGCATGCATGACGCCAGCATTACTAGTGGCTGGGCTGAAGGAATAGGGCACAGTAGTGGATAGGGAAGACTCTAGTTCTATTTGTCTACATACCGTCATAGGCCAGGAGTCAGGGTGAATAAACAGGGACACAATGGGATACTCTAGTAATGTAGCGGTGGGCTTAGCAATGTACAGAACTGATTGTAGGTCTTTACTTAATGCAATTCGAATCCTGCTGTATGCAACGCCAGCTCCCTATGACGACTTTGATAATTAGGTGATGAACGGCGCCCCGGCCTATGCTGTCCTGATTCAAGTATATTTGTAAGATCGGGAATGAGTACATACCCTCATCATCCAACACTGTGCAGTGTCTTTAGACCGGTGATTTGGTTCGACTTGCTGCTCATTTCATCATGGTTACTGCGATATTTCCTCGGTGCATGTTGCCCAGCAAAGAAGTCTTTCTAGCAAACGAACAATGCAAGCTAGGTCTCGGGGGCCTTTTCCAGGAGCAGGCTTCTGCCAATGGTGCAGCAACAGCGATTGAGAGCGATGGCCATGCGTTATCATATGCTGATTTGCACTGGAAAGCATTGTATTTTGCTTGGCAAATCCATAGCCTTCGTCCCTCCGATGACACTCCGATTGGAATTCTCATCCCAAGAGGGATGAACCATATCTTGGCCCAGGTTGCCGTGCTATACTCGGGCCGATCATGCGTACCCCTCGATGCCAAGCTGCCAGATGACCATCTCAGAGGCATGCTTCACAATGTCAACGCCGCCCTCGTTATAAGCGACCAAGAGAGTGAGCATCGACTGCTGACTTTTACCCATCTCATTGCCGACCACGCAATGGAGGCAGAGGTTCCCGACCCGAGGTTTCAGCCATTGTTAAAGGGCCCAAAGAGCTGTTCTCATATCTTCCATACCTCTGGCACGACTGGCAAACCCAAAGCCATCGAAATCTTTGCGGAGGGGCTTATCAACCTCTGCCATGACCCTGTGGCCTTTGTAAAGAAAGGTGAGCGTGTCGGCCATGCAGCGAGTGCGGCCTTCGATATCTCGTTGGTAGAGATTTGGGGCAGCTTGTTGAACGGGGCGACAGTAGTTGTCATTCCCATGAGAACAGTTCTCGACCCTCTCGAACTCTCCCACATTATCAGGATCAAGAAGCTCGATGTTGTACAACTCACAACGTCGTTACTTGATGTCACAGCCTACGCCTGCCCGGGTGCTTTTTCTACCCTCGACACTCTGATCACTGGTGGCGAAGCAATCAACGCTCAAACCATCAGGTCCATATTCGAGGCAGGCGCACCACGCCGTATTATCAATGGCTATGGACCTACAGAATGCAGCGTATACACGCTCTGGCATCACGTCTCGCAGGAGGAGGCACAGCATGGGGAAATACCCGTGGGCAAACCTTTCCGCCACGTGGAGACCTCTCTGGTGGACGAAACCCTAACGCCCGTGAAGCCCGGCGAGATAGGCGAGCTCCTTGTGACTGGCGCAGGCGTAGCTGGCGGCTACATTGGAGAGCCGGAAAAGACTGCCAAAAGCTTCGTTTCCCTTCCTCGTCTTCCACTCGAGGGCAACCGAGGACCAGGACACATATACCGAACAGGTGACCTGATGCGTATAAATGAAGATGGTGTCCACTACTATATTGGTCGGAGAGACAGCCAAGTGAAGATTCGTGGGCAAAGGGTGGAAATTGAGGCGTTGGAGTTTAGCCTTCTGGACACAAAGCTTGTTAGCGCTGCGGTGGTAATAAAAATCACACCCAAAGAAGTCGGCAGGAACCCCTTCCTACTCGCATTCTGTGTCCCAATATCGCCTTGTGTCACTGTTGCTGCTATTACCAAAGCCTATGTTGAACGATGTCCCCACCTCTTGGTGCCTCGCATTGAGCTGACACATTCCTTGCCATTGAAGACCAGTGGCAAGGCGGATCGCGGACAGTTGGAGCGTCAATATGTCGCAAAAATCCAAAATTCGCGCATGAGAGCCAAAACCACGGGCAATAATGTTAGCAATGTAAAGGCCGAACTGATATCCCTCTGGCTTGATGTTTTGGGTCTTCCCACTAAGGACCTCGACCCGACTGATGACTTTATCGCGATGGGAGGCAATTCATTGATGGCCGTAACTTTGCTCGCCAGAATCAACCGTACCTTTGGTATCTCCTTGCGCGCCTCGATGCTTTACGAAAACCCGACCTTAGGAAGTCTCACTAAGCTGTTGGTGAACCTCCAGCACGAGGGCATGGGGCTCACCGACCAAATCGAACAGGAGACATGGTTGCAGGACTCACGGCTGGGGCAGCACTTGAAGCCTTTGGCCGGTACAGTCCCTGACTGGGAAGGCGTCTCTGAGGGACGTGTTTTCCTTACGGGAGCTACTGGTTTCGTAGGTGCGTTCTTCCTCACAGAACTGTTGCAAAGACCAACGGTGAAGAAGGTCGCTTGCTTGGTTCGTGCCAATAATGAAGCCGCCGGGCGGTTGCGTCTTGAGAAGATTCTCCGTAAATACCAGATACACCCAGATCTGGGGAAAGTCGTCGTGGTGCCAGGCAGTTTCGGCGAGGCAAACCTCGGGTTAGATGTAGAGGAGTATGACTATTACGCCGAATGGGCCAGCGTAGTCTTTCATCTTGGGGCTAAAGTGAGCTACGTCGCCCCCTATTCGTCACATAGGGCGGACAATGTGGTCGGAACATGCAACATTCTCAAATTTGCCAGCCACAAGCGTCCCAAAGCCACTCACTATACTTCCACCATCGCGGCCTACGGCCCTACAGGTTTTGTGACGGGCACCAAGTTTGTGCACGAGGATGAACGTCCAGCGCCTCATCTGGCAGCACTCCATTACGATACAGGTTACGCGCAAAGCCAATATGTCGCGGAAGCAATTGTCTGGAATGCCATCGACAACGGACTTCCGATTGCCGTCTACCGCCCGGGCTTCGTTCTCGGCCACAGCAAAACAGGGGTATGCAACACGAATGACTTTGTCGGTCGCGTGTTCACAAGCTGCATGGAGATGGGATGTTATCCTCTGCTTCCATACCAGCGGAAAGAATTCATCCCTGTGGATTTCATTGTGGATGCTATGTTGCACATCTCCAAGTCGAAGGACAACCTCGGACATGCCTACAATCTAGTGCACCCGGACAAAGCGAATGCGATCGATATCTGCACAAGCTTCACCTTACTGAAAAGCATCTGCCCGTACCCGATGCGTGGGGTCGCATACACCGAGTGGGTGCACTCTCTCTCACTGCGGACGAATGATCCCTTATACCCTCTCGTCCCGATGCTGAAGGAGAAGGTTCTGGATGAGCGGACACGATGGGAGGTGTACGAGAACATGGTGGAGTACGGCCGGGATAACCTTCATCATGCACTACAGAGCGCTCCAAAGATCAGATACTGTAGTTCTATGGCCCAGCTGTTTGAGCGATACCTCAATAGCTGGCTACCGGTATCCAGTCTGAATTAGTGAAAAAGGCTAGGGCCTTCTACGGCGCATATGTAGAGCATGATTTCTGACCAGGTTTGGTATTAGTGGGTGTCTTGCTAGGACAAATTTAATTCCTAGAATGATTATTTGGATTCTATAGTTCTATAAAAAAGAAAAAGGCATAGCAGTGCGCCCTCCATTTAGCTTGTTCTTACGTCGCTGCTAGCAGGCTGCGTTTCTCCACGCCGGTACGAGGGTTTGAGTCAGATCCGCAATCGCAAAGTTGGGTCTACTCGCACAGCAACGGTATCCCAGCAACAAGGGGCTGAGGGTCCGTTCAGTGGTGCAAACCCGCTTTCGGCGACACCAGTCTACCACCGGGTTGTTCTCAAATGTTCGGCCTCTAACGCCCAACTCGACGGCCGTGGTCCAAAAGAGATTCTTGAATCGCTAGATGGGTGCCAGCATTTGTCAGCTATAGGATTGCTTTTCTGACCTTGCCATACCCGTAGATATGCTGTCCTGAGCGTTGGCCCACACGGAGAGAGCCAGCCATACATTTTCTAATATTTTTAATGGCAAAAACCTTGGAAGGTGCTGAGTAGGCAATCAATTTATGGTATGATGAAGTATGCAAGGGGCCGAAAGATACTTATCGTGGTATGCTAGGAATCGGTATGCCCGTTAAAGGTATGGTGGGAGTTATATCCTTGGCCCGACGTGGTGGGGAGATCAAGACTCTAGGTCTTTCGGGAATTGATATCCCACGCTGAGGCGAAAGCAACGATCTGCTCCTGGGGTAAGTCGATAGTACAATTGAGGGGCATTTTCCCGGCGGATGAATGATGAGACTACTCACTACTCGTTGGGTCTGCTTCTGGCGACCCCTTCAAATCTTTCCTAGCAACAGGTCCCTTTTACTCCATCTACGAAGGATTCGAAGGCGACAATGGCTACCGACACCAAAATCGTCACTGTCTTTGGTGCAACAGGTATTGGCCACCTGTCCCCTTTTTTACCCTGTTGTCCGCGGACGATGCATCGATATGCGTTAACTTTATCCTATTGTATGCCAACAGGGAGGATCTGTGGCTCGTTCTCTGGTCCAGAACCCGTCCTTCCACGTTCGCTGCGTGACTCGCAATCCGTCCTCGAAGTGTGCGAAAGTCCTCATCTCTCTAGGCATGGAAGTCGTCCGGGCGGATGGATTCAACAAGGATGAGTTACAGGCAGCGTTTGCTGGTAGCTGGGCGGCGTTTGTCAACACCAACTCCGAGGATCCAGTCAGTATAAGTCTCTACGAGCGACATTACTCCTTTTTTTAACTTCAATTTTCCCCTAACAGATTTATAGGACCTCGCAGCTATGGGTAAAACAGACGAGGATCTTGGAAGCAATGTGATCCGGTGCGCTGCTCTTGCCGGCGTCAAGCATCTTGTTTACAGCACAGATCCCTCAGCCCATGAATTAACCAATGGGACCATCTCCATCCCTCCAATTGACCGTAGGCTTTCCCTCCTCTGCTAACTGCGCTCCCGGCAACCACGGCTAATACAGTAGGCGGTTCAGTGAAAGCCAAAGTGGAGCAGCTCGCGCTGTCTGCCCGCGCTTTCCAAACCGTTACCCCCATCATTGCCGCATGGTTTATGGAGAACTTCAAGGATGATGGCATGTCCAATCTATTCGGCGGATTTCCCCTGTTCCCCGACCGCGAGGGCTACCTGACCTTGAAGATGCCGTTATGGGGTGGTAAGGAAGACTTCCCCTGGATCAGCGTCACAGATGACTTTGGCGACATGGACCATGGAGTTCTTCTGAACCCCTTGCGTTGGAATCGTCGTGTGGTTCAAGCTACCAGCGCCGTTCTGTCCCCTCTGGAGGTGGTGAATACCTTCATTTCAGGTATTTGTTCTGCTGTCGAGCAAATCTCCAGGATAAGACCATTTAACTTTCCACCAGTGACGGGCTGCAGGGCTCGATTCGTCCTTCTCACCGATCCTAACCAGTTGGAAACCAATGGCATATCCTGGCGGGAACAGGAACGCGACATCTTCTTCTTCTTCTCCCAGGTTCGGGAGGGGGAGTACTTCTGTAACGGTCCGACTGAGACGGAGACCGCTGCCACGCTGAAGAGGGCCGCGTTCAAGGCGAAGGGAAGCCGTGGTCGGGAAGGATTGATGACTGTAAGGGAGTACTTTGAGCGCGAGTTTTCCGGGGAACCAGCCGGGTCCATACAGTTGAGACATTTCATACCCAGCACTGTCCAAGTCTCTCTTGTTTCACCTCCTACCTAACGTGCCGGAGTCTGTTCTGACTAGTAATCCTCGTAGTCAATAAGACGTAGGCATTCCAAATAGGCAAATTGGTCTGATTTCTAGAATACTGAGTGATCGCAGAGTTTTTAAGAGACTCCTGCTGATCCATACTAATCTAGGTATAAAGCATCTAAATGAGCGAATATCGGCGGTTTGGTGGTGGAGGTGTCTGGAATCAGAGCTCTAAATCTAGCGCTAAGCTAATTGGCCGACGAGTTCTTCCTATTAGAAAACCTAGTGGTATTCTGGTTGACACCTCCCTTCCTCTTTCAGCTTCCATATAAAACTTCCCTGGGTATACGTCATATACAAGATCATACCAAGCATTCAACGAAGGATAGAAGTAGAGAGCTATTTGTTCAGTCATCAAGATATTCCGAGATATGACAAACGATACTAGCTATATATAACAAGGCGTTGACCTCAAAAGTCCAAGCCAACTCCGTGTACCTCTTCACGAGCATCCAATCCATCATATACATTTATTTCCACGGTTCGCGAGTTGGCAGAACCAAATGATGATTATCAAAACGCGATCCCGCACTAACACTCCCACCGCCCATCGCAGGGGTACAATATCCGACATGATTAACCCAGAGGCCACGGAAATCTCTGTTGTCTTGTTCCTCCTTTATAAGCCGGATAATATCCTGCGTATGACAAGGATACTTATAATTCAGCCAGGTGGGGTAGAGGTAGGAAATGCTGACATTGCAGCGGAGGACCCATTCACGCTTGTAACCCTGCGAATCAATCGTGATGAACTTCCTGTCCCGGAACTTGGCGCAAATGGTGGAAAAGCTTTCGCGAGAAATTTCCTCGACGAGGGCTTCGTTCTCAGGCGACGTTGTAGAGACAGATGAGCCTGCCGTTGTGCCTGTTCCAGTTTCCTTCAACTTCTGGTTGGCTTCGTCCAGGGCATTCTGGAGCTTATGTTTCTCAGCCTCGAGCGCGGCTTTGGCGGCTTCACAGGCACTAGACTGGGCTGCTTTGTCGGATTCACACTGACTCTTGATCTGCATTATCAGATTGGCCTTTTCCTGCTCACACTGAGCTTTGCCACTTTCAATGAGCGCCGCCTGTTCAGTTTTACATTGTGCATCGGCGTTCTTCTTGGTCTCTGCGCATGAGCTGGCCAGGGCAGTTTTCTCTTGTTCGCATTGAACCTTCGATTGTTCAAGAGCGGCAGTAGTGGCTATTCCACACTTCTCAACGATCGCCTTCTCGCACTTGGCAGCCGCCTCCTTATCGCAGTGAGCTTTTGCCGCTTCCACCGGCTTTTCACATCCCACCTGGGGCTCCGGTTCATCAATAATCTGGCCCGTCTTCTCAATGAACAGATAGTTCGACCCAGTCTTGGACTCATAAACTGAGGCGGTCACGAAATAGCAGTTTCCACTGGAAGTCCAGGAACTGGCCGGACAATTGGTGTCCGCAGCACAACGCTTTGCGCACTCACGAGCGCTGATACCTTGAATTGCGGTGCTCGTGGATCCTGTTGCCCACTTCCCGCAAGCGTAAGTGAACTCCACTCCATCGACTGATCCCTTGCCGCTTTTGCTCTCCCCGCCACAGCACATTTGGTAGGCTGCTCTGTGGTTGCTGCTGGACATGGAGAGGCAGCTCCCTCCACTACTGGCAGCGGCCAATGGGGCTTGCGTGGCCCATGCTGCGCCAGCAGAAAGAAGGACGATGGAAAGGGGTGGGCTAAAGATCATGGTGTTTGTCCAACGAATGCAAGGTCCGGTGGAAGCAAAGCAAAGGAGATATGAGTCTGTGTACCCAATGTACTGGGATGAAAGTCACAACAGTAGTAAAGGAGACCCAGGCAATTTCCCATTCTTATACCACTAGCTCAGGTGATCGGCAAGAGAAGTGCTCTGGATGCCTCTTCCCACACCTGCTGGGAGTGGGAGAAAAACACAGAGATACAATAGCCCCGGGGGGGTTGGGTTCAGATTATTGCTCGTGAGCCAATGTTTGTGATAGGTACAAAGTGTGTTCATCTCGGTCCATTCTGCTCGTATCAGTTAGATCAACAACCATGCTACGTAATGGAGCCATGCACGTGCGTCGTCTGGAGTGGATATGTTCAGCCGAACCACACAGCGCAACCCCTCCCCAGCGAATAAACAAGGGATTTTGACTCTCTGAGGTGACTGAACCCCGCTTTCACGGAGGCTGAATTAATGTATTGAAAAGGTGAGAAAAAGAAAGAATTGAAGAAAAGTGGCTTGCCACTAAACATCCGTCCGAGCACGAACTACTGAAGGAAGATGGATCCTCTTGTCCGCGAGCCGTGAGATGTACGACGAGGGCTTTTCCTTCCAAACGCAAATAAATCAATGGACTACATACCGCGGCAACTAATCGCAGGCTATCCACGGTCGTCTATGCGCCTGAAGGGAAACTTAATTCTCCGTCGAGAGTATGCCGATCGCTCGGGAAGGTGTTCGCATTTGGCCAAGGGCCAAGGCAACCGAACAAATAGACTATGCTCCTGGTTACACAGTTATAGTAGACATAACCCTTTCAGCTGCGCAGCCCAACCAATGGAAAAGTAACCCGAAAGGCGCCAAGCAACTCAGCTCTCCGCATGTATGCACGGTGGATACAAAATCAATAGCATATAATCACATATATCACAGATCAAATCCATTTCTGGTAGCTCAAGTCGGTCCGGTCCGCACATCTCTGCCGCAGCCAATCAGGGACTGGCGGCAAAGGGATCGATCGGTCGATCTGAATTACTCCTTTGGGTAATGTGCGTCGACTAAGTAAGTCATTAACCTTAATTTTGGGCTTCAGATGCAAGTCGAAGCGAGAAACACTCATACCCTGGACTGGCGTTCGATCTGCAGATCTATTATCCGATGTCTCATCTACGGGACCCCCAGAAGTCCGTGCGGACTTCTTACGCCAATCACTTATCGCCTAGGTCTCCATCCTGCACAGGATGCACTGTCACTTTTCCCCTCTGGCTCCACACTCCAGTTCTATAAGCCTATGCCGAGATCCTCCGAACTATCTCAGCTAGCCACTATCTTGTGTAAGTTCGTCTGTAAGTTGTAGTCATCCTCGTTGGTTGCCCCTGGTGGCGATAGCACCGCACAATCGGAACATGATCCGTTATGTCCGATTTGGAACGGGCTCGCCCAGGCCAGATTTTGCTGGGAGATGATCCCACGGGCGCTGGAGACACTCCCGAGGGACCAAACGGGGAATATAAATACCACTGTCACACGACCTTCAGTTATTATCTCTCCTCACCTTTATCCTCTTCTTTACAGCCGACGATATGGTCAACTCTAAGAATCTTTGGACCATCCTCCTCGGACTCTCCGCCTACCAGGTGGAAGCCCTATCATTTCCCGCCGGGCAAACGAAGTACACTCTTGATAACATCCGACCCTTGACGGACCCTTCCTCTGGTCTGGTCAAGTGCTGTCCCGAGGGTACGGAATTCGACGGCAAGACCTGCGTCCTTGGGGTACCCTCATGCCCCGAGGGCTTCGTCCGCAAGGAGGATAAGTGTGTCTCGAAGGTCAAACCTATATGTCCCGATGGAAGCGATTACAAAGGCACAGTGTGTGTGTCGACCGTTCCTCCCACCTGCCCACCACCAACCCTGTTGAAGGGCAAGTCTTGTGTAACTGGCCCACCCACCTGTCCTGCTGGTCTTGAGTACAACGGCAAAGTATGCCAGTCCAAGCAAACCCCCGTGTGTCCGGAGAAGTACAATTTCAATGGCAAGACGTGTGTCAGCGTCAAGCCGCCCCAATGTCCGGAGGGATTGACCTTGTGCGATGGAAACTGCATCAGCGTCAAGCCCCCTGTGTGTCCCGCGGGCACGGAATTCCATGAAGTGTTCAAGGTGTGCGCCTCGGTGTTCAACCCCGCCTGCGAAGAAGGGAGCCAGCTCAAGAACGGAGAGTGCATGTCTGATACTAAGCCTATCTGTCCCGACGGCAGCACCTTCAACCCCAGCACCCTCAAATGTATCGCCACGGAAAAGCCCGCCTGCCCACCCGGGTCCGAATTGGACCTTGTTACGAGGAAGTGTGTGCTCCATGAGGACGCCAGTTGCCCTCCCGGGACCGATCTGTCAATCGATATTGCTTCTCGCACTGCCCGCTGCTGCCCCCCCAAAATGGCCTGGGATGGCGAAGTCTGTGTTGTTGGAACAGATGCCAGCGGCAAATGCCCGCCAGGTTTCATCCAGATAGGCAAGACCTGCCAGAAGCAACCCACAAGCACCCCCCAATGCCCTCCCGGAGCGAAACTGGACGGCAGCCGCTGTGTCTCAACCGAGCTCCCAGAATGTCCCCCGGGTCACATCCTGGAAGGGTCTACCTGTTCTCTCATCGAGAAGCCCGAATGTCCTCCCGGCCTGACGCTTTCCGGCGAAAATTGCATTTCAACGGTCGAAGTCTCCTGCCCTGCCGAAACCATATTCGAGGGAGGAATCTGTGTGAGCATCTCCCGGCCGGTCTGCGAGGACGGATTTATCTTTGACGGCAGCAACTGCGTCTCTCTGGTCGTCGATCCCACCTGCCCCGATGGCAGCTTCGACGGTGAGGAGTGTGTCACCTCGCACGAGCCTGTCTGCCCGGAGGATACGGCCTTCGATGGCAGCCGCTGCGTCTCCACTAGCACTCCGGTTTGCCCCTCCGGGGCGATTCACAACGGCGACGGCGACTGTATTACCACGCTCACCCCTCAATGTGGAGAGGGTTCGACTTTGGTTGCGGGTGGCTGCCTTACCGGCGTCCCCACCTGTCCTAAGGGGGCGATCTTCGACGGGAAGCAGTGTATCGACCCCAAGAACCCTGAATGCCCACCGAACTACAAGTGGAGCAAAGGGAAATGCATCAGCCTAGGCAGCGTGGAGTGTGAGCCAGGTTACCTCCTGCTAAATGGCGAATGCATCTCCGACGAGAAGCCGGCGTGCCCTCCCGGAACCAGCTTTGACGGTCAGACCTGCCTTGGGTCCGAGCCCACCTGCGACGAAGGACTGGTCTTTGACGGCGAGGAGTGTGCGCACCCCGCACCACCTGTCTGCCCATCTGGAATGCGATTCAACAGCAAAAAGTGTGTGTCTGAGAAGAAGCCTGATTGCCAGCCTGGCACCGTCTTTGACGAGAAAATCAAGGAGTGTGTGGCTGTCGGTGGCCCCAAGTGCCCCGCCGGCCAGGTCTTCAATGGCAAGCAGTGTGCCCTGGCATCCGGGGACTGTATGAGCTTCGAGTACTGCCCCCCTATGGGCCTGCCTGGCGGGCTGGGGGGGCTGGGAGGGCCGGCATGCCCCGACGGTTCTGTGTTTGACAAGTCCACAGGCATGTGCGCGGACTGGTAAGCATTGGTGCGAATGCTGGAATTTAGCAATTTAGCGTGATATTGTCCTTAGTTGCGGCAAACTTTCTTTGTTTCGTTGGCATTCAATAACAGTTATATGTCGAGGAGCAACTCGAAAGTGTCCGTTGTTTGTGAAACAGTTTATTCGTTGATTAAGTACCACAAACGAGGAGATAATGCAGGTCATTTTCCAAAACGACAGGCGGGGGTTGATAATAATCTTACATTGAAGATACTCCACATAATGAGCATTTATACCCCAACAAGTGAATGCGTTGACTTCTAAATATAGATCATGTGCGTCTAGTAGCTAAAAGACATAGTATCTTGAAACTGAAATACTGCAAAATTCCAAAAAGGTTACTAACTGAAATTAAATATATGTTTAAAGAGAGGGAGATAATTTGTCACCCAGATCCATTCTATCTATTGTTGCGTACTTTTCTGAGGGGATCTTACGATTCGAGTGCCTATCGATCTATTGCAACATACAGGTACAAACATAGTTGCCGCTGCGGCGAAGTCTGATATCATGAAGCTATCCAAGTTTGTCTCCACGCCTCCTTTCTTCAACTTTCTTCCATGTGCAGAAGAGTCGCCACGAAGTCCACTAATTGTTGGGGTATTTCACTTTGGTCTTGCTATTTAATAAGCAAGAATTTTTCAAATGTCTGCAGCTACCATTATGTTGGTTTGTTCCTCAAATGATGTGACCCCTCAGAGACTACTTGTTCTTGTTCTGAGATTATCCACTCAGCTTGTGTAGTCGGAAAGACCTCATGTAGAGAGAATTTGCCACGACAGACACCCAAGCACTGGTGAAATCATCCGTTCCATGGTCCCAGTAGGAAACAGCGCTCCAACATTATTTTTAACTTGGTTAGATTCTTCGTTATTATACCGTGCTTCAGCTCATTGGACCAATCAAATCGAATACACTCAAGGGCCTGCTCCCTAAGTCTTCTATGCAAGACTTCTTGAACCCCTCTTTCAGCTATGCTTGGATCAGATGGGCAACAATCGCATTTCGTTGGCTTCAACAACGGTCATGAACGCGATAAAATGAGTACTCACTGAACAGGTAGCCTCGGATGTCTTATCTACATTGAATAATTCCACCCATGCCACCATACACCCTTGCATCAACTGGCGGGCAAGATCTCCATGCCCGCGTTGCAAGGCAATCTGGAACATTGGCACCAATTCTTTTACGATTACTTCCATGGCCTCCCTAAAGTTCAGGGGGAGTGCCCTCTGAATTACGACTGAGCATCCTTTCACAATGATTGAAAATAGAGATTCATTCACGGATAACACTTGTATAAGTGGGGCGGTTGCTACCTCAATGAAGTACTTGAGGCTGTTCAATTCCTGCGAATCGATAAGGCGCTGAATTGAACCCAAAATTTGATCGACCAATACGTCAAAGTACCCTATCGCTAATAGATCACTCATCATCTCTCCCTCGCTCGCCTCATACTTTCGTATCGAAGAGAGCAAGATTTTTACGAGAAGCGTTGGGAAGAGTTGCAGCTTGTACAGTAATGACAACATCCCCCAAAAAGGAACAACAGATTTTGCTAACTTGTAGATGCAGTCCGAAAGCAGCCTCCCTTGAAGGGCCAGCAGCTCCCTTGGTCAGCTCGTTAAGCAGAACTGGATCCCTCAATTGTTCCTCGGTGATCATGTATTGCTTCCCTAAAAGGGGTACAATTTATCCACCTTGGCTCCCCTTCGCAGGAGCAATTGAATGGTGTCTTTGGATCCCCCTTCGATTGCCAACGTTATTGGGGCACTTCCGCAATCTTCCAGCAGGTCAGGGTTCGCTCCCATATCAAGTGGCAAAGCCGTCACGTCCAGGTAGCCCCTTTTCACTGCGAGGCGGAGGGCTGTCATTTCACGCTTATCCGTCGCGTTGATGTCAGCACCATTCTTGAACAGTAGCTGTACAACTACCCGATGGCCTCTACTAGCAGCCCAAAGCAGTGTCGTTCGGCTATAACTATCCTTGATTCTCACTTGATGGCATACGTGTATAATCTTTCGTATCTTGCGGAGGAGCCTCTCCGCCCACAAGGCGATGCCGAAGAACACTGGCGCCTCGCCGTATCTTTCGGATTTCCAATAAAATTGCCATCAAGCTTCGCGGACGTGAGATCTTTTCTCAAATAAACACCCGTGAAGCCAAACTGGTTCTCTGCTGCATTCGGCGCTCGCCGTAAATATTTTGGCCAGTGGAGTATGGCATAATCTAACAAGAGATGATATGTTTGTATTGCAGGTGTAAGCGGGCCAATGAGGTTTTTCTCAACTCAATCCAAGCAGGTCCTGGTGAGAACCCAGTGTTTATTTTCCCGGCAGAAAATTATCTCACTCCTTTCCTCCTGTAGCTGATCCGACTGAAGAAAGTCTTTTGCTAAGTGATGCACGAGATGTACCAGGTTGCTATCAACCCTCGTCAACATTTCACAAGCCTTTAGCCGAATTTGCAACATGGATTCTGCAGTTTGTCTGCCGGCGCGCTTTATGCCAATTGCAACGGCTAATTCTGTGAGGGATAAGGGTCTCCGGCACAAAACAATCCAGTGTAGGATAGGCGCAACTCTCTCTTTGTCTTGAATCTGATAAACATCCGTTTGTATATCCCGTCAGATCTTTAAAGACGCTTGATAGCCAATGTTCCACTTCCCACTCACACTTTCCCTTTAGATCATCCGCGACAAAGCGCCGCGAGCACCGTCTTCCTTCCAACGTCAAATTCAACCGTTGCAACGTCTCTCCTGGCAGACTGTTTTGGGAAGCCAGTTCATCAACTTTGCAACGGATGAATTATTCAATTTCCCTTTTCACTTCATTATTCTAATCAGAGTCATCGAGCTTGACACGAGGGAATTGGCATAGCCACCTCTCTATGCATGTTGGGCTCTCCCGGCTTAAAACAAGCAATTTTAAACATCGAGCGGAAGATTCTGCCCTACTTTTCGCAAAGAATTCTTGGAAGATCCCCAGCAATGGGTTGACGGACGCTTCTTCACATTCATCCAGGCCATCTAAGGTACAGACAACCGAGCGCAGGTCATCGTGTTGAAGCAATGTGAGAAATAGTTTCCAAAGAGTAATGAGAGTTTTGACAGTATATTTTTCCTGTGTCTTCGGGCCATTAAAATCAGGTTGAATTAGTCTGGCAAGGTATGGGTACTGTTCAAGCAGCTGATATAACAGGCCTCTCAGCACTGCCCTCGCCGTATTCCGCTTCTCATCCCGACCGTCATAGGAATAATATAAGAGGGTTCCACCATCGGTTCTCGTAATAACCTCCAAGACTTGAGTGAGGTATATTCCGAGCATTGTCTTCCCTTTCCCCTGTCCACTCGAAACCCAGAGGATTTCAGATTGTTGACTTTGCAGCCATTTCAAGTACAGCGCATTTTAGATAAACCATTCACAAGTTGTGCCGGCCCTTGGTCCTTTGAGATTGGTTAGGTCATTCCGATCATCCTCTGATCTGGTTAACAGCAGCGTGTCTGCGACAGATGTTGGCAACGGCAATCCCTCCACTGATCTCTCCTCAGGGAAATTTCTGGGGACGACCAAGAGGATTTCCTTGGCATATGCTGCAGCAGTAACAGCAGCGTGGCTTTTCCATTGCTTGTTCCTTTTACGAATCTGCGTAGTCACAAATGCCTCTGGTTGACCAGGCATGAGAAGACGTCCAATTCAGCCGCCTCCGTCTCAAAGCAAATCATGCCATGCTCCCGAGCCAATCGATCCCGAGTAAAACCATCCCTCATCAGCAGATTCCCTGAGCCAATGATACATAGTGTATAGTCGGCTCATTTGTGTGTCGGGGAGATCGGGTCACTGGTCTATCCCGACTGCAATTGTCACACGTGCTCTCGGTGGTGACACGGTCATATTCGGCTTGAAAGAGTAGGTCATACTAGTCGCCAGGACGGCGAACCCGGGGATTTCTGTCGACAATATTGGAAAGGTAATCGAGGAAAAGGCGACGACCTTGAAAATGATTGGAGCGCACGGTAGAGACGACTGCCAGTCTATCCGGATCTGCTGAGCCTTCAGACACTATAAACAACACGCGATCTCCATGACTATAACTTCAACTGAGTCATCATGGGTAGGAGCACCACGTACGGCAACAGAGACCTGGCCAGGACGACCCAAAAAAGGCAGGAAACGCAGGAAACGCGGCGAACAAAGCCACGGTAAAATCTCTCGGTAGAACCTGGTTGGATGATATCGCCTCGATCCAACTCTATCCCATGAGCGATCGACTCGTAAGCGGCTTCCTCATCGTAACGTTGGTCTTGCTCGGAGGAAGGTCTGCTTCCAGAGTAAGGGGTGGTAGGGGGAAGTTCCTATGAGCACGTTAGAAATGCTGATAGAGTCGGGGACTAGGGGGCGGAGGTTTAGTTTACCTTCAATTGGATCATGGTTATACCTGTTCGAATAGAACCCAGATGTGCTGTTCTTTGACAATAGAACGGTCTGGTAATGCCAAGTCAAATATCTAGGAAATCGGGTCCACAGTATGGAGTGTCAATTAGTTTTGATGCCCGGTTGATTGTGGTACAGTCTCGTCAGGAAGGGTATCAGTTGTGGTGGTTGGGATAAACAAGGTGTAACATACGCGACCAGAAGTATATCAACTGCCGGATCAGGTGTACTTCTTATTAAAATCCTTCAAAATCCGCTAGCAGTAGAAAAATGTAACCGTGAATAGTATCTCTATGGTGACTGATTCCTAATGGTAGTGGATGAATGATGGGACATGTCCAAGATTAGAACAAAAGGTGCAATGCAGTCAAGACTAGGAATCTTACTTGGGCTTTTTTCTTGATCTGATGACAGGATAGCTTTTGTTTTATATCCAATATTATCTACTCCTGCTTATTATGTACCCTCTCTGCCTTGGAGGGTGAAGGGTCGTACGGAAATTATTCCCTCAACAAGGGGTGGACTGCATATCTTCACTACTGAATCTTAGGGACAACAACACTCAGTAATATCACAATTTCTCTTGACAATGGATAAAAAGGCTTTTTTATTATTTCGCTTCATAGGGATACAGAAAGTTAGTCAAAAGCTTCGACTCGCAATAAACTATAGATTCTTTTCCCAGGCCTGTATGTGCCCAACATGCCTAATCATCCGGCTCATACAATGCTTTACCGTGCCTCAGGGGTATCTTCTAGCGTGAAGTTCCTAGTGGCATCCCACACCAACTGGAAAGATACATTGCGCAACCTCGACTTGGAACCTCCTCAGCGAAATTACGTTCATCAACGGCGTGAAAAGCCGCGCTTCTTGGGCAGCGGTCATGCTATTCCTCCTTTGCCTGGTCTATTCCAGCCCATATGTGGAGGTCCATGAGCCCTTTCATGCTTGCGATGTCCGCCCATATCCTTTCCCAGGGCGTGAACCAGCCATCGTTGAAATCCTGGATCTCGCGAAAGAAATTCGAACGGAGAAAGGATATCTCAAGGGAGCGGATGGCATGAAAGCCCTGAGGTATCAGTATACGTTACAAATAGGAGGACGTCTGGAAATTTGCTGATTAGGCCCTATGAAGGTCGACGGTATTCTTATTGTATAGAAATTCACAACATTGGAGTAACTGGAAAGACGAATTAGCATGTGGTATCAAGTTAAAGAGAGACAAAAGGATAACTACACTCACAAACTCAAAGACAGCCGTCTGCCATTCTCCGCTCCTTTGAGACTCACTATCTTGGTGAGAGGAAGTGAGACGATGTATTAGTTGAAATCATCATCTTATCCAATCCTCTCACAATACTCCACCAAGCTCAGTCCTAATACGCTTTCTTGCACTAATAATTTGCAGAAACCGCTAGGCAGGGCTTGAGGTTGGGAGACAGCCGATTAAGCCTTTCATCCACCGCCCTTGTCTTCATTCTCTCCCCCTAGGGCAAAATTAGTCCTTGGAGGGCTCTATTGGGACATCTAGAACTGCAACGCAACGGGTGCCTACCAAGGCAACGAAGACGGCCTTTCGAACGACAACGCAACATTTGTCCGTGGCCCTCAGGAGACAGACAGTGACGGCATTTCCCAGTCCCATATCCTTTCCTTATACATTAGGTGGGCTATACTAACCATGTTCACATTGTTGCTCATGTTTGGAGCGTCCGTCCCTAATAACATCCTCAGCGGTGGCCAAGCCGCTCACGTTGGGCAGTTTTTCTGCAATCAAGGCTTGGTCAACGCAGTCGAGGCGACATACCCGTACAATACCAACGCTTTCGAGCGGACTACCAACGCTGATGATCGTGTGTCCAGTACTGAAACAGCCGGTACTAGCTATGATCTAGTCTCTAATTACGTCTTCCTCGGAGACTCCCTCCCGGATGGTATCCTGGCTTGGATCGCTGTCGTCGTCAACGTTTCTGTCAGCTATGACACAAGCTATGCATCCATTCTCGCTGCTAGCGGCGGTGTTTATACGTAAAATAGCGCACTCGGCGTATTCCGCATCCATTCCATTGGTTATTCACTTTCGGCACCCATGACGCAAACTCATCGTGTTCGATGCCGAGTGGCCATCGTGTTGGCTTGCGCCTCATTGTCTCTCGTTTGTTCTAACTCGTATCCGCGTACATTAGTGGTGGCCTGCAAAGTCCGAACAGGGTTTGTTACTGCATCTGGTTTAGCTATTGTTTCCCGAACTCTAAATACCGTCAACTGTAGATCTTTAGGTGGTAAACCACGGTATTGGTATGAGATTTCCTTTCAAAGTTAAACCCTAATTTCAGCCTTGGGGACAAGCATGATGTCAACCAAGTCGCTGCATGCGCTCTAATACGAGGTATTCGCCCAAGTGAGTTAGTGATCACCAGTGCAGTGCCCAGATGGGCTAAAGCGAGTACGAGCAACTCTATTCACTCTCATCCAGGAACTAGTATAAAATAACATCATTAACTCCACGGGAGCACTAACTCCCCTAGTAACGCACTCGCAACACCACTAAAGCCAATGCGAACTCATCAAAATAAACCAACCATGTATGCATCTCTATTCCTACTTCTCCTAACCTTAACATCCCCAATCGCTACCACGGCCCAAGACTTCCCCGAGATAGACCTAGGATATGCCACCCACACCCCAACATTCATCAACGCCACGGCATCCGGCACGAAAATCGGCCTATACAACAACATCCGCTTCGCACAGCCACCCACCGGCTCTCTCCGATTCCGCAAACCACGCACTCCCCCCGCACACGAGAACGGCACGCAGGATGGCAGAGACCGCCTCTCTACATCCGACTGTGTCAGCACCGTACACCCACAGGTGCCCTTCCCCGGAATCAACGGCACCACATGGGGTCAGGAGGACTGCCTATTCCTGAATGTGTGGGTGCCTGAGGGAGTGCGTGCCGGTGACAACGTGCCGGTTCTGCATTGGTTGCATGGAAGTGCGTTTGCGTTTGGGAGTAAGGATTTGTTTGGTGATGCTTTTGGATTAATGGATAACATTGAGGACCCGGGGGACCGGTTTATCTACGTGGCTAGTAATTACAGGTGAGTATTTTTTGATCCTGGTTTTTCTGTTCACTGTATTGAATGTTGGCTGCTGATGATAATCCGGACAGGATGGGGTTATATGGATGGGTATCTTCTGCGAATGAGAGTATGGATGCCAATGCTGGGCTGCATGATAGCGTTGCGGCTTTGGAATGGACGAAGAAGTATATTGCGAAGTTTGGTGGGGATCCGGAGAATGTCACTGCTATGGGGCAGAGTGCGGGAGCTGCCATGCTCTCGATGATGATGGTGGCGAATGGGGGAAACGGGACTTTGCCATTCCAAAAGGTAAGGGTTGCTTCTACCGTATCAATTATTACTATAGGGAGATTATACTGATCAAGGAAAAGGCATTCCTGTCATCCCCTGGCCTCATGCCGAGGAGGAACGTAACAGAGCGTCGTCAGGAGATCTATGACCAGGTTCTCCAAGCTGCGAACTGCTCTTCCCTAGCATGTCTGCGGAATTTGTCATCAAATGCACTAGCAGCTACAAATAAGAAGGTCATGGAACTCCCTGGTGGCTCAGGAGGAGGTACCTTCGGTCCGGGAATGGGCATCGGTCCGTTCCCAGATGGTAAATACATATCCGATGCCGTCCCCGTTCTATTCCAACGGGGCCATTATAATAAAAAGGTCAAGGCGGTAATATCGGGCAACATGGCGGCAGAAGGGTTGGGAATGACAACAGATGTCAGCACGCTCGAAGACTTCGGCACCCTGGTTCGACGGCTTGTTCCGGAGGCCAGTAATTTCACAATCAAGAACCTCCGGGCCCTGTACCCATACCCGGATTCGCAGCTGCAGATGGCTGCGAATGATTGGACGACAGATGTTGTCTTCGCTTGTAATGCGAGAGCTATTGCGAAAGCGTATGCGAATAAGACTCAGCGTTATGTGTTTTCCGTGCCGCCGGCTACTCATGGACTGGATTCGTCTTGTATGCTGCTTTGACCCTTTGGCTTATATAATATGGTCTGATACTGACAATGACAGACTATTTCTACCGGGAGAATGCCGAACTGTCTGTTCAGAACGTTTCTCTTGCGAGACAATTTCAATCGGAGCTCCTCGAGTTCGCTGAGGAGGGAATCGATGAGAACGGAACAGGTGAGAATAATGATACGGACGACTGGCCTTCGTATACCCCGGGGTCAAAGATGGTTAATATCACACTTACCGGCTTCGAAAGAAGCGTTGACCCTTGGGATAAAAAGCCCAACTGCGATGTCATTATGAGGACTATTCTGGATGGAAGGAATGGGGCATGATCACCTTTTGTACCAATTATCTGTTTTCAATAAGTAGTAAAGACAAATTGCCTTGAAACATTGCTGAATATACACTATCGTTAGTAAAAGCCGTATATCCCAACCATTTCTACTAGGTAGTCATGAAACATAGGCCCGATGAACAATAAATCTAAGCAAGACATCTTCTGACTCAACTATTCACACAACCCACCTCTACCTTTCTATACAAACCCACTTGGGAACCAGCCCCAGCTCAAAACCCCCGACTCCAAAAATAAACTCGCATTAAGCCCCCTCTAGCTGATATAAATTAACAATATCCTGGTTCTTCTTCGGCCCCTTAACAACATGCCGACTAGCCCAGCTAACTACCTCCCCGGACCCCCTCACCCGAAACGCATAAGCAGTCCGATACATATCATTAATACAAAGGTGATTCCCCCTCGCTACAAGTACCGTCGTATTATCCTCCCCAGTCCCCGCCGCCGGCGGCTCAGGTGCATCCACAAAAGTCTCCCCTTCTCCTTCCGCCCCCTCGCCCTCGGTCCCCTTAAACACAAACTCATGGAACAGATAATCCGGCACATCTTCGTGTCCCACTTTCGCGAACCAAACACTTATCCGACCATTCTCTGCCATCCGCCAGATATATTTCTTGGTGAATCGGAGACCGACACCTATGCCCATGTTTTGGGTGCGGAGGCCAGGTGGAGTGGGCATTGAGCCTTCTTCGTGGTAGAGAATGTCTGAGGTTGCTGGTTCATTGTTCGAGGTGGCGGGTTTATGGAGGGGGGTGAAGGTTGCTGTGCCGTGGAGTTCGCCGTTGATGTCGAGGGGGTTGTCGCTTTTGAGGATGCGGTGGAGGATCCAGGGGGTGTTTGGGCGGTTTAGGGAGGTGAAGAGGGTTGTGAGGAGGGCGGGTGTTGGTGGGCGCATTGTTGTTTGGGGTTGGATCATCGTTTGGTTGGCATCATATTCTCTGTGTGATGTTGTGGTTGTGGTGAGGAGGGGATTTGAGGTGAAAATTGAAGTTGAATGAATTGTGGTGGAGATTGAGATGAGATTTGTGTCGGGTTTAAATTGCGGGGTTAAGGAGCTTCAACTTCCAATTGGGTTTAGTGGGCTCCACTAAGGGGAATGCTTATCAGATCCGATCTACAAGAGAATCTGTTGGAAATATATATGTGAGGTGTCCAATGTGATGGATCGCCTACATAGTATACGAGCAAGGAATCCTACCAAATATTGGATGTCTAGATTACCGATGTTCGCATCTTGCTTTTTGCATGGGAAAGCATGCCCTCATGCCCCTATATAAAAAGGCCTATGTTTTCCATAGTTACAGAATAGGTAGAGAATTTGATATTGCCATTCTAGTACCCATACAATATTGGCCACTTATTTCTGTCAACTAATATAAGTGTCTAACACAACTTGCTGTTCTCAAAAACCAAGACTAGATCGCTTAGAACACAACACAAGGATACATAGTCGCTTGTCATATTTAACTATCAGAATTTGATGCAGCTCAAGTACTAGAGGTTTCGAAAGATAGTGATTAGAGACTTTGCACTGCTTAGACATGGATTGAGGTTAATCATTTAGGACCAAATGTAAATTTATTAGACATGGTATTCACTTATTGAGTATTTCCAAAGACATACATCAAGAAAGTGGTATCTGGTACCCAATTGTGAACCAGCATGGCTTGAAATACAGAGCTGAAGTACCCTATCTCCTGGAGGATATAATATTTCTTGAGGGGTCTGGAATGTATTATGGACTCGGTATGTCCGAATAATGGCTTCACAGGTAGAACAATCAGAGTAGAAGAAAAAGCGCTCTCAAAAGCATATAAATGGCTCTAACTTCCCTCCTTCCAGCTAGTCATCACAAAATTTCAATTGACAACCAGCCACTCTACTACAAGTTCCTTTATCAATAATTGATACTGTCAACATGAAGATGTCTTTCAGTCTACTCACTTTACTTTCACTGGCCCCTAGTATTCTTGGGTACAGTCTGCCTCAGAGCAGCTCTGAGGATTACTCTCCTCCTACCAGCTCTGGGCTAGTACAAACATCAGGAAAATGCCACTATGGCGCCAAGTCACTTTGGTACCTGGCTCATCTCTCATGACGGTAAGTTTACCTTGCCCCAATGGACAAATAGTTCTATTCCTTCGTAACGCGTTTAACCAGGCCGACCTCAAGAATGCGCACCATTGCCCTAAGGTGGCGCCCTACCCCCCACCTAACGGTGACGAAGGATGGAGGTATTCCATTCTTATGTGCCTGCACAATAATAAGCTTGAATTCTCACAATATTGCTACCAAGGCTGCCATGAGACAGGGTCAAATGGGGAGAATGACTTTTGAGAATGTAAGTACAACTAAACAAAATGTTGAACATGTATAGGCAGCTAACAGGGTTACAGATTGCGAGGTGCTACTTGGTGGTGAAGATAGTATATTTGACTATCGTGCAGTTCCTTAACATCACACGGGTGTGTCCCCAGGTGGATGAGAATCCCCTGAGAAGGATGCCTACGTGGCCGATATCTAGAATGTTCTACATGAGCCACGCAGGGCTTGGTTGCCCTCAATGCCTCAGGCATCATTTCCTCAACACAAAAGAGTAAATATACAATCCGTTAACGGATGCAATCTAGCTTCATTCGCTTTTGAGGAAGCCTGATGACATTCGGAGCTTTGTTTGATATGCGTGCGGGCCTTGATACGGTTTCCTATTGGGTTAGGTTCCCATGTATTTTTAAGCGAATGCTACGGCTACTTGTTGTGATTCAGTTGTTGTGTTCAATCGAGTGTTTTTGAAGGTAAATAGTTTCCTATGCCGTAGTAGGATGAGACTAATTATTACACATATCATGTTTTGTCCATGTTTTATATAAGACATAGTTGGGGAATAGCCGTACTTACTCCCTTCTGCTTTCTCGAGAGACAATAATTTATACTGCAGATAGATCTAGGTATAATGACACAGCATGGCAGTGCCATGCATGCATTACTGATTAATCACAAATAGATAGTGACAGATTCTTTGAACTTCCGAATAAGGCAGCAGCCTAATAAACATGACCTGACATTACGGGATAAGTATTCCAGGGACTAGATGTGAGAAGAGCGAATCTGAAAAACTAGGAAGTGAAGATTTAAGGAACTGCAACAAGGTAATGAGAAATTTAAATGTATATCGAACTAGAGAAAAAAGTCTTTGGCCTGGTCTTTGACAAGAATGTGCATCGGAAAACCTTTGAAAAAATGAGTTTTAACAATCTACACAGGCTGATAGGACTACATTTTCAGGCTCATGTTCAATGAACGGAGCCCCTGCCTATACTCCTACCTCCACAACGACGTAAATAACAAGACACTACTCATGCATCCTCATCATAAGGTGGCAAATACTGCTCGTCCGCGAACAATTCCACTAGAAGATAGCGGCGGTGAGCCGTGCACAACATAATCCAGCCAGCCACAAATTGCTCTATAGCATTCCGCAGGTCGCCCTTGTCCTGCAAGACTCTACGCACAGAAGCAAGCACCTAAAGCCAAGGCGGTTAGCCAATTCCCATAGCTGCCAATGTAGTCATCGAATAACAAACCTGCGGGGTGTATAACGTCAAATATCTTAAGACCTCCAATTGCTCCATTTGATGAGTCTCTCCGAAGTTTGCCACGAAGTTCGCCTTCTCATCATTGATGAACTCCTTATAATAGGAGAGGATATCATTGGTGAAATCGATAAATATCACCATTTCCTGGATGATGGGGAAGTACTGGATGAGACAACGCTCTTCTGGGAACAGTGTCTTTGGCCAAAGCATGTGGAATAGTACCTCGGCGCCGCCCACCTTGGTGCGTAGGACCATGGGCATCAAGCGGGTATCCGAGGAGAACTTGAATCCCGAATCCTCCATTTTGCTCTCAATGATGCGTCCATTAATATAGTCGAATAGGGACTTAATAATCGCTGAATAGCAGTACGCTCCGTAGTAGCGGCTTAAAGCGCGTAGGTGGGTGTCGAAGTTAGTAAGGATAGGGTGCTGGTGGCCTTTGTTTAAGACAAAGCTGTACTGGGTCATTAGTATGAAGAGTTAACAGCAGGGTAAAGGAGGAAAGTGCATACTTCTGGCCAAAGTGCTGTAAGCCCTCCATGAATTCCTCTGCGACATCCTCAACCAGAAACATATACACTCCCAGAGTCGAGCACATAACCCTGATCTCAAAGGGCAAGGAGGTATAAGCCTGATGGACAAAGGTTACGGAGAGCTTGAGCTTCTTCTTCACCAATACCTCAATCTGTTCGCCCATGTTCAAGCTCTTGAAATAGTCCCACACAACTTCCTCCAGATCATGGTCCTTGAGGAAGGGTGTGCGTCGGTCAAATTGCACCCCTTCGAGGTAGTCTTTGATTAAAGACTTAACCTGCACGACGTGGGACACTTTGACGGATGATGGGGTTCGTGTCTCGAGGCCATGATACGCGAAAATGGTCTCCCCCTGTATGGTTGCCATGGTACAAGCAAGAACAGAGAGTTGCGATGATCGATAAACTGTTGTTGCTGCCCACGGGTCAGACAAACTTTTTATTGCAATTTATAGACTGCCTTGTCCTGTCGCCCCTTCTTCATGAGTACAAGGCAGCGAAGGAACTAGTGAAGTAGATTGAATGAGGATGTGATACATTCTGCATACAGCGCGTCCCTGCTTGTGGTTGGAGCATCAATGAGAAATTACTCTCTACCTCAACGAGTACAGCTGAGAGAATTACGAAGGTACAAATTATCCAACCTTAGATTGTGATATAAAGGGCCGGATGTGATTGGGTGATGCAGACACACAGATCCTCAAACCCTTTCCGGTATCAGACGCATCTCCCATCCAAGCGCGTTTTTGGAGCCAAGAAAAGGCCCTTCAGCTACACTTGTCGTAAGCTGACACTCAAGGTAATTCAGCCGCTCCGTGGCTTTCCATGACAAAACCCTCTCACCAATTACAGCTCTCGATAAGGTTGGGATTTGACAAGAGGCTGTCTTCACCTATAATTAGCTGACCATCATCACGCCCCAAGGTGACGAAGCAGGCCTAGATTTCATCAGATAATGCATACACTACACTTCTCTAACTAGGCAGCTGTATCAGCACAACTTGGACAATGATGTACATCAAGATCTCGTATCGTAAATCTTTGCTGGCTTCCTCACAGTTTACGCAAGAGATCAGGTCTAGATTGCTGCTAGCCAATAGATATAATTCATAATGCTAGCTATCATTTTACTACAGGTCTGATTGTCTTCCATTTTCCAATCAGAAGCACATCTTAGCTGATGTTTTCATAGCCCAACTTATACCCATAAGCATCACATGAGCTGATAACACATTTCCGGTAAGGAGTTCCAACTAGATCATCCCAGAACACAACCCTCCAGATTGTATGGTGTTCAGAGGTTGTTCTTTTGGCAATATTCATTTTTCTTTTATACAGTTGGCTTGCTGCGTGGATATGGATACTGTGTATCCTGTTGATCCTGTGGATATTGTGGATAAGAAGGCAAAGTCAACCGCAGAACGGTAGCCCTCTCATAGAAATGTATCTTTCAAGCCTTGACTATTGATATCCTCAGAACAAACAAATGATGTTCTCGGTCCGACGAAATAGGCGCGAATACTGGTGTTGCTGTTGGTACAATTGCTGACACCTCTGATGCACCTATGTCCCGGGACATGGCCCATAGGCTCGGGGTTCCTATGTGACAATGACAAAAGTCAAAGCTGCTACCAGAGTGAGAGCATTATATAATGATCACGGCGATACGAGATATTTGGTTCATCTTCCTGAAAGCTAAGGAGTGGTCAAATGAGTATATCATCAAATAAACGAGGTCGCAACCTGAATTCAGTGAGAATGGGGCAAATTCGAGGGCCACCAGGAGACTTGACGCCGTTTATCTGGCTTCGGGAGCTTTGAAGATTCCAGCTTACCCACTAATGAAAGTAGAAGACGCAGCCTCGAAGGTTGAAACGGAGATGTAATGCGGAGACAGAGGGCATGAGAGTGCGAAAGAGATGAAATTGAAGCTAGGATAATCTAGATTCATGCCATTGGTTTGCCTGTCATCAAATCAGCGATTCACATCCTTTGTTATTGGCCGACAGCTTATCTGTGACGAGGTAACCACGCAGCATTGTGAGCTGCAGGAGACACCGGCAAGCCTCAATCTTACGAGTCATGGACGAGGCGTGGTTATATTACGCTGCTCCAAATCGCATGGCATTTGCGGAGAGCTGATGTAGTAGGTTCCGGTGCATCCGTTACCTGTTTGCTAAGCAAATATAGTGGCTTCTCAGACCGTTAGTAATATCGCAATGTAGACAGCAATCAATAGCGTCGCTAATCATCATATCGAATCATGGAATGACCCCAGTAGCATCCATGGTATGTAATGACTGATGAATATACTACAGCCACGCTTGGGGGTAACAAGTACCTTCAACCCCTAGGTACATGTCCCGTGGGACACAGACCCGTGTCTCTGCAAGGCCCAGTTACCAGACCATCCAAACATATCATTTCCATTATTAAACATGCTTTCCGAAGTGCCATATTCACGGCTAATTCACTATATCTCGACAAGGTTCCCCGGTAATAGTATACTGTAGTTTTGTGAGATACCAATCAACCTCTTCCCTCGTGTTCATAGGAGCACTTACTCCAATCCACCAAGATATACCTCCGTAGATAACAATACCCAACCATGCCATCCCAGTTGGAGGAACTCCATCGCTATTTCACCTTACTCCACTTGATTGATTGCTTGTCGAGTGGGGTCGCTATTTGATTCCCACGGTTGTAAATACAATTCGGCGGATATATCAGATCTAAAATTAAGTGCAAATCCCGTACCAATCCAAGGGTCGCTTGAACGTTGGTCATCACTGTAGATGTTACTGACGATCTCGAAATCAATAAGGACGACATGACCATCCATTATCTCTTTTCAAACCCTATGGATCTTAAATAAAACACATGTAATGATAAAACATAGAATGCATGGTAAATTGGTTGGATGCCTGGATTGGATGGAGAATGTTCAAGACAAATATTGAAGACCGCACCTTAATCCCAAATCCCGATGCTGGGGCGAACCTCCTGCATCTTGGGTCCAGGCTTGCGCTCCCCAGAAACAGCATTACGCAAGTCTGTACCCTTCTTTAGGAACCGAAAGTTGCATTGCGTGAAACATGGGTGGATTCTGAGCAGTTCAAACGCCGCAGCGGCCACTTTGATGGAATAGAACCGAATGTAGATTCCTCCCAGCACATGACCGTCTTTAATTGACTCGATATAGTTGGCGTGAGCGGATTTTCCCAGGGCACGGCGGATCTCACTCTTCAGGGTTTCGCAGATGTTCGACACACAGAGACAGCGAGTGCAGCCCTCTTCAAAAATCAGTCGCTCCAACTCGGCCGAGAAGGGGTAGGTTGGTGTGTTAACAGGAACAACTTTTGCCAGAGCAGGGCCCAATGGAATTCCATCCTTCGAGGCCTGGATGAAGCGTAGGGTATCGGACTGCCAGACAAACGTGACAATCGCAGTTTGGGATCTTGTTATCGGAGTGGTATCCGCGAGATAAGCAGAGAATATCTCACCACTGACGGCAGGTAAGATTTGCTTCAGGGTCGAATTCGATGGAAGATTCTCGATTCGGACCGTGCGATGCACGTTTCTATCGCTCTTCGCCGGGACATATCTCAGACCATATTGAAACATCCAGATATCCGAGAACCGATGGCGGGACAGTAGATTAGGACGGAAATAGAACGCTCCCAGCTCGTCATCCTCGTCATCGAAGACGCTCGGTCCCTCTATCGCCCAGCGTAACTGACCATCCCAAGGAACAATGTCCATCGGTCCCTCACGGTCGGGCGTGGGGTTGTTAGCGGCTTGAGAGACAGGGATAGCTAAGCTCTACGGAAATGTTAGAATGAGCTTGACAGACCTCGAGATGCATAAGCGGTTCTCAGAAGGTAGTCCAGGAAAGCAGCAACTTACGCTCTCGGATTTCAAGGCGGGGATCGCGAGGTCGTCCAATCCACCATTCAGCAACGGGGCGGGTCCTCCCAGATGACGCTCCTCGGCCAGTCTGGTGATAGCAAGAGTGGTGGCAGGGCCCGGCATCTGCCTTGTAATTAGTGGCAGAAGAGCCGGAACCTGGATTTCATCCAAGTTGCTGTCCAACAAATTGGAGTTTTGACACGAGTCCGGGATGGAGGGCACAGCAACTTCTGACACGTCGGGCGTTGCATTGTCAGTGTGATTCTTGTTGTATATACCCTGAGTCGCTTCTGCCATTGCCGGCTGCGTCATAGAGGCAACGAGGACCTGAGCCGAAGGAGAAACACGTGGAACGCGATGAGGTTGGAGAGGAGAGTGAAAACAAGAACCGCAACAGTGCTAGGAGTACCTGAGGCTGGAGAAGGACAACCTTCCATTTTGGGAACAGCGCAAAAGATGACTGCTACTACTAAGTAGGTAGTAGTATCCTGCATAGCAATGAGGGAATCGGGGAGGGTTTCTACAGATCAAGATCCCCTTTGATCTCTCTCAATGACTAGGTAATAAGTTGAATACTGTGGTTAATCATGTAAACTGGTCAACAAGTTTGCTTCAAACAGCTTCTCTCGTCACGCTTCTTTCAAGAACTGACCCAAACAGTACATACACATCATATATCATTTCAACCCTGTGTGATCACTCAGGTAGATCTATCGACTACCATCAGGCACTGATCTTCTCATTTCCTTTAATATCCTATCACTATTACAACTCACATGTTGTCGACAAATACACCAACCAGGGTTAGAAACCTCTAGTCGTCTTCATCGCAGACAAGCTCGACATTAATCCTTCTTAGCCTAAGAACTCTCCTTGAGCTAAGGCGATCCATGGCAAGCTCTCATCCCAACAACGCTGCATCAATTTACGAGCATGCTGGATCTGCACGAACGTATATTAGAGCTGATATAATTCAATGGTTATTGATCGACTCACCTGTTTCATGCCGGTTTTCTCTAAGATCTCGAATCGCTCCTGGATCTCCATTCTCTGTTCAGAGTCGAGGGCTTCGCAGCCCGCAGTGAACATCGGAAAGAGGGTTCCGACCTCAGCGGATGCCCCAAATCTGATTTGCGCCAGGGCATGCCTCAGCCCACTTAGAGCGTCCTTGACAGGTATGGAAAATGGAGATGTGCCTAAAACACGGCGATGGAGGTGTAATAATCCCGCGTAATAAAATGCTTTATCACTAACGATAATATCGGTAGACTCTGACTCCCGAAAATGTCTTGAGCTAGCGTGTGCACGGTTGCGTAGGACTTCTTGATCAGTGATTAAGTCTTGAGCTTCAAGGATCACATTGGCCGAAGGCCTCCAGTTGGATACCCATATACCCATTTCATCAAATCGTTCGTTATCACATTGATGGACCAATTTTCCCAACTTGGTCAAAAAGAGTCCAGTTCGCGGGGTAAAACCGGTAAAACAGTCGACACAGAATTCATCGAGTCCCTCAACCGAACAGCATGTACTAATAAGGCTATAATAGTCAGGCAAGGGGGGCTCAGTATGTCGACAGGATAGAGTTCCCATGATATCGAGATACCCTAGCCAACGTCCAAGGAATGCACCAATATGATTCCCGGGGTACGCCATTTGCTCTTTGCGTGCAAGGAAGAGTTCTCGCGCAAGCTTGAGATGGCTCTGCCAGGGGATAGGCACCTCAAAAGTGCTAGGTGAAATAATCTTCAGGGAAAGGAGCATGATGGCCGCAGCGAGATGATTGTCGGTGACCTTCTCATGCGGATCTTCTAGGGCTACACGCAATGTAGGGAAGACATTGCTCACCCAGTGCGCAATCCGGGTGGCAGGCTCTGGGTGCTCCAGGTATCTCGCACGGTGACTGGCAGAGTATGCTAACATCAAATTCAGAAGGTTTGAGTCCCCAATAGCCACTGACAGGTCAGCAGATATTTTACAAGAAACAGGTACCAAAAGAGTAACCGAAATGGCCCATGTCACTTACTTGATGGTAGAACGGAAACAAAGGGATTATTCCCACAGTCATGCGGAACCAACATCCTCGCTGTATGGTTGATGAAATGATGGAAATACATCAGATTGATGGGCGTTTGCACCAACGATGGTGGCAGTGGCGATAGATAACGCGGGATGTTAATAGGTACAGGTGATGCATAGTAGGCATATCTTGTACTATCCAAGCGACTCTGCTGCAAATCCGAGGGCGAATCATGAGGACAATCTTTAGAAACGACAGAAGATTCATGTTGTGTATTAATCAAGTCCAGGGCGTAGTTGATATCAATAGCCGAATGATCATCGTTTCTATTCAGGTCCGAATCAGGACGACCGCAGTCTAAGCCGTAATTGTCGGTAACGCTGGTGAGATAGGCGTGCCACTTCTGTTCCGCGCTAGAGAACCCACTGGATCCATCAGACGCATGACCCATAACCGCGAATCGAAAATAGTCAGTTGTCGCTGGCTCATGGGAATGAACCTGCGGCCGAATCTCGGAGAGTACAGGGCTATTCATGATCTTATTGAAGAAGTCCTCCGTGTTACTAGCCACGCCTGTTGGCATAGGTTCGGCATCTTGAGTCATACCATGGGATGCTAGATGCTGTGAATCTGTTGAATGAGGGGATAATGCCCCTTGAAGGTCTGGAGGGCTCTGTGACTCGTAAGGGGCATACGCAGTAACGGCATTGGTGGGGGACGTATACTGCGAATGAGGGTCTCCATGATCCGGCGCATCACCTTGTCCTGGTGGGGAATGGGCCAATGGCTGGTCAGGTATGTCTGAAGAGTGTCGGATGAATGAGCTGGGCTGCGATGTGGTAGCGGGTGAAAAGTTAAAAGGAGCAAGGGAACCAATACTTGAGCCCGTATCTGCCGGCGATGGGTAAGAAAACTCGTCCAGAGAATGTGAGATAGACGAGGGATAGCTAGAGATCGACTCTCGAGATATCAGCGTTGTCATGCGAGGCGACAAGCCTGACCATGCGGTGGCTACATCATTCCCGGGGGATGATGGCCTCATATCTACTGAGCTTTTGCCAGTTGTACGGGTGGAGGGATTAAAAGAATGGTCAGGGACAGCCGAAGATTCTTGGATATCATATAACCCTCTAGGATAAGACGTTCCTATTGCCATTTCCCCTGCATACCCAGCTTCCCAAAACATACTCTCTGTGATTTGGTCCCGCGTAACACTTCCCTCCAAGGAACCAGGTGACTTGAATGGCAAGGTTGACACGGTGGGCTCTGGTTGCATTATCTCTGACGGCGAAAAGGCTAGAATCAATCGTCCGGACTGGCCGCTCGACTGGGAACCCGGAGAGTCTACGGAAGATCTTCTTCTCGTTCTACCTCCCCAGTTCAGTCTTATACTATAGTCACACGGTTCATTTTGACGACGACAATTCAGACAGGACGGCTTTTCTTCTCCGCTATATCCAACCGGTCAGTGAGCAAAACAATTGAGAAGGCAATGGGTGGATAGGGAAGGTAAAAACAAACCATTTCACTTTGCGGGCTTTACATGGCCTAACCTAGAAGTTTAGTAGGTGTACTTACAACGATTATTGTGGTCATTGAATAGTAGGTACGCACCAGCATCCTTTGCGTGACCTTCTTTTTGGCTCGGGGGCGCCGGGCCTTCGAGGACGAGGCATTGGATTTCAGTGATGATTGGCCAAATAGAAAGATGAGGAATAATAAATATAACGACCAGACGAACTATTAGTCCGGAACTTAAGATAGTGCCGACACACCCCACACAGTAAGATCGCCATGTACGCTCACGGGGTCGATGGAATTCCCGATGAAATGATCTTCTTCCGCCGTGAAGGACGGCGTTTGGATTTAATCCAAAAGGACCAGAAGCGATAGTCAATTAGGCACCCACACCTAGTATTCGTGCTCATCGAGGTGTGGGACAGAACCGGGAAAACTGATCTGGAAGTAACAGATGTGGTGGATTGTTTGCTTGTCTCTTAAGATTCTTGGTGTATAAGGAAGGAGACTCAGCTCTGCAGAGGGTGAACAAAAAGGCTCCCGTGCTACTTCTGGTATTATTAGTGCGGGTGACAGTTAGTAGGGAGTAGCAGTAGCAATAGGTCGTTTTGTGGCAGAACCTAGTTTAAGTTCGGTGGGCAATAAACGCGGAAGATATGTGAGACTCCAGAGAGAAAACACGAGAAAAGCGGAGGAGATAGGCCAGTGGAGATGGGAGATATCCAATACCAGGTCTAGATAACCATGGGGAAACGCTTAGAAGTAGTGGCAATCTGTCGGCCGTCTCAATCAATCGCAGTAGCGCATTGACAGCGGTGGAGATAGCGGCGGAGTTGTCCATACGTAATGTACGATAAGCCGAGCCATTAACTCCGTACAGTACACAGTCCCTAGGTTTGGTTCTTCGGCACTTTAGTTGTTCCGGACTGCCCTTTAGCACCGGGAGCCTCGGACACCGCCTTTGGGTGAGAGGGAAAGTGAGATACAACTCAATTGACGATGATGAAGTGATGATTAGAGTTAACTAGTAGTTAACTACACACTAATTATTAACAATTTTTCTTTGGAAACAGTTACAATAATAACCTTTGTTTGTTACACATCAATCATCATTCCGATCAGCACAGATCCAAAACCATGGCTTACTCCACAGCCCAGTTTCTCGTGAAGAAGCATCCACTGCAACGGATACACAGTCCATCCCGAGGCTTCTCTTTCGTGGTTCATGTATGCCGATGGTGGTTGAATTTCCTTGGGCCTCTGTTCCGTGGCTAACTTACCGCCTCTGATCTAGTTACTGGGACTCTCTAGCTTTATATGGTCTTTTAAATAGTAAGTAGGTTTCAAAAAGTCTCTTGGATTAATGATCGGGATTGGTCGCTGTGAAGATGCCCCTACGTCATCATGGTCAGTTGAGGCTAATCCTTGCTTTACTTAGTATGCACGAAAACCCCAATCACGCGTAAGGACTTCCCCCCAGTACTATGAGCTTGGGACTTCCGTCGTATATTGACTTCGAATAAGCAATGAAGCATATGGCTGGCATTTCCAGTACCTGACCGTCATCGGGCTATCCCTGTCGACATTGACCTTCGCAATTGGCCTGCTGGCGGATATGACGTTATCGGCGCGACTGTTCCTACTGAAGAACCTGTTGTCGATCTGCAGTGCGCCTTTGGAGGTTCTAATCAGCATTCTCTATTGGGGTCTCCGCATAGTCAGTGCTCAATATGGGATGCGATATACCCGATCGCAATTCGCCGGCTGACGCATAATAGATCGATGAGCGTTTAGTAGTGCCTGACTGGGCTGTCATTCCTTTGGATGCCGGTAGGCCCAAATTTCAAAATCTCCGGGCGTCTCCATCACAGCTAATCCTCAGTTCCTTGTGAAGATCTTAGCTTCCATGCCGTCCCGTCCATTGTTCTCCTGATCGATCTCTTGCTTCTCTCGCCTCCATGGACGATCAGTATCCTGCCCGCTCTCGGCTTGTCCAGCACCATTGCCTTTGGCTACTGGTTCTGGATCGAACGGTGCTTTTCATATAATGGATGGCAAGTGGCCTCTTTTGACGTGTCGTTGGCAAACTGCTAATTTTACCAGGTATCCTTACCCAATTTTCGAGCAACTGCCATTTGCAGGACGCATTGGATTGTTTGCCCTGAGCGCCGCCGTAATGGCTCTCAGTACCGGTACCTTGAGGTGGCTTTACGGCCGCGTGAACGGCTACGGAACCCAGTCTAAAGCGCAGTCTCGCCCTGGGGCTATCTACCAGAATGGCATTCTCTAATACGCTCAATTCTTCTTTTCGCCGCAGGTTTGAAACCCATAGTTACCAGCATCTTCAGCGAATGGCGTCCGCCGCAGAATTCAATCCATCACCTCAGTAGAGATTTGGCATTTGCGTACATACAGATAAATTTCTATGTATGTCCTTTCACAGGTGGGACAACAACTATGTGACTTACTAGAAGGACTAGATTATTCTGAAAGTCGTGTTGTTGTTCCTTACATTCCCCTCAGTGCATGAAAATGAACCTCGGGTTTCCCCGCATTCTTGTAACCGAAACCCTGCGCTGCTGGTTATACATACAAACTAACTTTATAATCGGTTACTTGAAAAGCCATGGATAGTGTCTTCGGCCACTTTCTTGTAGGGGTAATTCTAGCTCAAGTGATTACGGTACGACCGAACTCTCCAGCATGCAATACTTCCCAGAAAAGGACTATGACCTCCCGAATATCGACCTACTATCCTTGATATTTGGTATGCGGGCTGTATACGTCTTACTTTCTTCAAACTGACACAACCCACAGACTCCACAATCTCATTGGCCGCAGAAACCACTATCCTCCACGCAGAAGCCGCAGATCCAACAAACAGCATCAACAAAGCCCAAGCCCGGACGATCACTAAGCGCCTCGCACACGTATTCCACACTGAGTTCGGAATCGGAGATCATGGCGCCGGAGAAAACACGGTGCTCTGCATCTCATCGAACCAGGTGCTCCTCCCAACAGTTTTCTATGCAATCATAGCCGCGGGTGGGGTCTACACCGCAGCGTCATCGGCCGCGACCCATCTGGAATTATCGAGACAAATACGCCAGTCGAAAAGTCACTTGATCATTGCCAGTACGGAAAATGAAGACAAAGCTCTGAAAGCGGCCCTGGAGTCTGGAACCCCCAAGGAGAGAGTCCTCGTCCTTGAAAGCTTGGGGCAAAAACGCTCGCTACGAGATACTGTTCACCCCGAAAGGAATTATCTGCAGAATACTGAGGAATTCGAGTGGAAGCGCGTCACAGACCGAGACGAACTAGAGGCAAAGCTCATCTGTCTTCTTTACTCCAGCGGTACCACTGGGACCCCGAAAGGTGTTATGCTGTCTCATATGAACCTTGTCTCGGAGGCGATTCTCCCACAGTTAGTCCTTCGCGAATCCAAGAAGGGGAAACTGCACCTCGACGTACCCTATCGAACCATTGGCCATCTGCCTACTGCGCATATTGCTGGATGTCAGGGGTATTTCATCACCCCGGCCGTTGCCGGGGGTACCGTTTACTGGATGCCGAAGTTCAATGTTGATGAACTAATGGATTATTGCAAAAAATATCAGATTACTTATCTGGCCACTGCACCACCAGTGTATCTTGCAATTGCGGAGAGTTCACGAGTTACGGATCATTTTCAGAGTTTAACCCGGGCGGAATCGGGCGCTGCGCCGCTGAGCACGGAGGTCCAGCGGCGTGCCGAGGAGAAATTGGGTTGTTCAATCAGCCAACGATGGGGACTGACTGAGTCTACTGGAAGTGTAACGACGATGCCCTGGGGTCAGACTGATAGTACGGGAAGTATCAGTCCATTGCTTCCGAACACAAGACTCCGCATGGTTGATGGCCAGGGGGAGGATGTGGAACAGGGCATGGAAGGGGAAATCCTGGTCAAAGGACCCATGGTCACCCGGGGGTACTTTGAGAACCCCGAAGCTACATCTGCGGCTTTCGCGCCTCATGGGTGGCTTCGAACAGGCGACATTGGTGTCTGGAAGAAAGGGAAGATCTACATGGTGGATAGGAAGAAGGTAAGTCGAGCCTATACAATGCATAGGTGGAGAGATGTGACATGCTAACTAGAACCAGGAACTCATCAAATACAAAGGGCTTCAAGTTTCTCCAGTAGAGGTGGAGGCGTGCCTCCTTGGCCATGTATGCGTAGCCGATGCTGCTGTCATTGGAATACCAGATTCCGCGGCACCAGGGAACGAACTTCCCCGAGCATATATCGCGACAGAAGCCAATAGAATTGTCTCAGCAGAGGAACTTAAGGCCTACGTCAAGTCAAGGCTTGCTCCCCATAAGCAGCTTCGGGGCGGCGTGGTGTTTGTAGATGAAATTCCGAAGAGCTCGTCGGGAAAGATACTTCGACGGCTGCTCAGAGACCGAGCAAAGAAGCCGATACCACCACGGGCCAGATTATAGGGTTTTGCTAGCTAGAGTCCAGATGTTTGACTTCATTGGCGGGGAAGGCGGGACTCCAGTAGAGTGTACATCAACTTTTGGCGCAATCATATTTACCGGGACAAAGATGTTGCCATATCACAGCGTGTAGATATGGTCGATCATCCTAAATCAACGACATGCATTGGTTGTGCTCTTCCAAGACAGGCTGTATGGACTTTTAAACACTATATTATATCATGCGTACAGAATACACGCTCTAAATAGCATGAACTCAATGGATATATTTCTATACTTTGTTTGAGCAAAAATGACCTCATAGGTCAACCGGCAAAACTTATTCCGCTTACATAATCCGGCCATAGCTTCAACCGTCCCATTCGCCGGACCTCAGCCAACTCCGCATCACATCGGCGACAAACCTCTCTGCATTTTATACGCCACTTCCTCTCAAAATGCACGCAGCCTCGATCAGTGCTCCGGTGCGTACCGCCATCCTTGGCGGACGCCTCTCCTCGAAAGCCCTTACCCCTCTTGCCTGCCCGACCAATTCCACAGCACTGTATCAGACACTCTCGCTCAGGTGCCAGGCACGACCGGCCAGTACATCAGCACAAGTCAAGACTCTTTGCCCTAGCTTCAAGGCACCATGCCCTCGTTCTCAGACTCAAGTGACTCGCTCGGTCAGCTACCGCGTTGCCTCCATGCGGGCGAACTCGACGGTCTCCGAGACATCTCGCAAGGAATCCGCTAAGCTGGACTGGAATTCATTCTTCAAACTCCGCGCCTCTCGTCGCCGCTTTTCTCTCGCTTCGTCCATCGCGACGTCAATGGCTACGACCGTTACTGGTGTCCAGGTCCTTTCCGCACAGGACCTTGAACATCTGGGTGCACAGGTGATGGGCTTGGATCCGTTCGTCGTTCTGGGAATGGCTACCGCGGCCTGCGGCGCGGTGGGCTGGCTTATGGGCCCCTTTGTGGGAAATGCCGTCTGGGGATTGGTAAACCGGCGATTCAGATCTGCGTTCATGATCGTAAGTTGCTCTCCAGTCTGCCGTTGTTGGCATATCTGTCTGGGTAGGACTTTTACTGATCCAAATCTCATCACAGAAAGAGAAGGAATTCTACGACAGAATCAAGCGCTTCCGCGTTGACCCCTCTTCCAACTCGATCGCAAACCCGGTCCCCGACTACTACGGCGAGAAGATCGGTAGCGTCCAGGGATACCGGCAATGGCTGAAGGATCAGCGCGTGTATAACCGCAAGAGGCGCAACTTTATCATCTAGATACCGTGTTGTCTTTCATTGTAACAGCGAATAGTATAGGTCCCATGGTAGCAGGGTCACCTAGTTTCCTTTCTGGCATTGCACACTCCAGTCTTTATTTTTGTTTGTGGGTCTGCATATTTTCTGTATGAGTATCTTGACTACGTCAACGTGTATCTGAGCGATTACATCCTCCGCCAAATACGATTTATTTGGGATTATCCTGCTTGGCTATTGACAGTAGCACTCTGGTTATATATCCATTTCCTCGGTTCTGCTTTTGACTAGTCCATTCCGGTCCATTCATATGTCCAGAGGCGACATTTTGGATGGCCAGATTCACTACAGCTTAGGACTACAGCTTAGGACCTTCCTTCACAACCTTCGGCTTTCTCCTGATATTTGCTTCAGGCCACCAAGGGTAGAATGTCGGTCCGTTATCCTCAAGCGTATCCTTGAAGATAGGCTTTCGCTTCTCGAAAAAGGCCGTAACACCCTCTTTGTTATCCCTGCAGAAGTTCCAATGAGCCACAACCACAAATACAAGACCATGGCCTCACGACACAAGCAAATAGTCACATACCTTGAAGCAAACATATGATAAAGAACTCCCGAGTCCAACAAGTGGGTCTCCTCAGCAGACTCCGGCCCATGCCAGATCAACGCCCGGTTAAGTGCCGACGCCATCGGACTAACATTCTCCGCCATCTCACTCGCCAGCTCCAACGCCCGCGGGACGATCTGCGATTGCTTGGGGAGAGTCTCGGCGAATAGGCCATTGAAATGCGGGGACGTAGACGGGAGAACACTCCCCGTGGAAACAAGGTAGAGGGCTCTTGAGTAACCAATGAGCCGCGGGAGGAAGTACGACGAGCAGGATTCCATCGTGATGCCTCGACGGGCGAAGACGAAGCCGTACTTGCTCGTCGCGTGGGCAATTCTGTCATTGGTTTTTCATTAACTCTCTGCTTTTACTGGATGCTTCTAGCTAAATGGGTAATACCTGATCACAGCAGGTAGAGTCATGGTCATGCCGACGCCGACAGCTGAGCCCTGCATCGCCGCAATGGTTGGTTTGCGACATCTGTGGATTGCGAGAGCTACTCGACCACCACTATGGCACTTCAGCATTGGACAGCTAGGTTGAGAATGATAGGTGCAAACAACTAACCTATCTCTATGGTCCACTGGCCTCTCATCCTGTCCCCGAGGGAATCCAATTTCCAGATCCGCACCAGCACAGAACGTATTGCCAGCGCCCGTCAAAACAACCACTTTTACCCGTTCATCGCGATCAATCATCGCAAAAACCTGCTCCAGGTCCTCCGCCATCGCGGAAGTGAAGGTATTACGCTTCTCGGGGCGGTTCAGTATGACAACCACGACCGGAGTTGCATTTTCAGCGCCTGCCGGATAATGGGAGAGCTTGATGTGCCTTGTAGGGAGCTTCTCGTAGGACGAGGGGATTACGACGGGTGGAGCATCTGAGGACATCTTAGCTTGCTTTAGTATATATTCAATAGGCTTTTGGGTGTTGCTGTCTATCTTCGTTTTGATGGGCGTGGCATGGTTTATATCGAGCTGGCTGCAGCCCCTCTTCTATTCTTTGTTTGCTACGAGAGGTAAGAATCGGTGTACAGGTGGTAACCTTGATTAGTAGGCAGTGCTCCCTCGGCATATTCGGTAACTGGCTAGACTCTGGGGAGTGTTGGATACGTTCCCCGCAAGGGGTGAGGAGAAAATGATCCTCGGTCTGGGTCGAGATTATTCTCATTTTATATATATTTCTCATCAGAGCCCTAACAGACATGGTTCATGGGGGAAGGAGGCATGAATCCGTCAAGTTCAATACTAGAAGTTGTTATTCATGCTGAAAATGCAATAGAGGGAATCATAAAGCGAACTACACATAGTTAAACCCAATGATAATTGAGTTTAGAACTGACCATAGGTATGACGGAATTAAAATGGTGGGGAGTGTGCTGCTGTTGGGTGTTGTGATAACACACAGCTAGATATATTTTACTTTTAAGACTAGACCAAATAACTCAACAAGGCGAGATGGCCGAGCGGTCCAAGGCGCTGGAGTAAGGTTCCAGTCTCGAAAGGGGCGTGGGTTCAAATCCCACTCTCGTCAGCATCTTTTTTTCTTTTATAAAATTATTTTTATAATTTTCTTGTAAATTCCTTTCCCCATTTTTTCCTTGCACTCCTCTTATTTTCTTTTATGTTTCCCCGGAAGTTAGTTGCCCCATCCACACAATGAACTTCGTAGCCCGACGTCTAAAGCGGACCAAAAGTCAATTCGACATACATGTTACACCCGTGCGTCGACACCTTCGGCCTGTACCGAATATGACCGTAGATACTTCCGATCTGGTTGAGTAATTGGGGCATGTAGTAGATAGAGACGTGCGAGTCTAGCGTATCATACAATTGAGCATCTACTGTGACGTACAGAGTGGAGTGTCGCCATCGGCTTATAACCGTTCGTCATGTTAACAAGCGTTCGGACACTGCAATGTCTCGAAGCTTTTCTCTTACCAAATGTTTACAGTAGAAACCAAATGAAACACCAACAAAGTTTCCCCGGGCCAAAACACGAACGTGACTTGGGCACTGCCATGAAATACTCTATCGACTGGAGTATTTTTCTGACAGATCGTCACGGTTTCTTCCGACGTGATTGATTGGGCGCGTTATCAATTCCCCAACTGGGAAAATGGTGGTGTATTGAACTAATAAGTGACGTTGCTGACTGATCATGCATCTATCAGGATTTTTTTCCCAGTCGATTTAGTATATATTTGTCTCACTTGTTTCATTCCTGAAAGAGAAACTCCTCAAGTGGAATGTTGCTGTCTCAATGCATCCACCAATAACATCCAATAAGTATCAGAGAAATGAAACACGGTTCCCACCAAAGACCAAGGCTGAATTTGTGTAAGAGGAGAGATGTGAACTCTTAGCACAAAGATAGTAACACGGACTCTCCACCATTGGCAGAGCTTGATAGGAGCAAGCCCCGAGCTCGACTCCACCGTGCCGTTGCTTATTTACGGTACCAAGAGTTTAGTCTATCAAATCTTGTCTAAAAAATGGATAAAACTGAGTGGGGGGTTCTTCGGGGGGCTTAGACTTTTGGCCCATTGATTCCTGCTCGTATCGACCCTCTTTTACCTTTGAAATTGGAGAAAAAAAGCTCAAAATAAATAGGTAATAACGTATGCGACTTCACGTTAGCCTCAATTCATTAAATATCTATCTATCTAACAACCTTCTTTTTTTCTTTCTTTCTAAGTTTACTTTTCCCCTTCATTCTTCAGTCCCATCCACCTGGGTACATAAATAAAAAGTAAACATACATACATACATACCTTACCCTCCATTACTTGATCCCAAAAAAAAAAAAAAAAAAAAAAAAGATAAAAAGATATAAAAGACGCAGAATGATCATGTCCCAATGGGTCCCATCAACAAAAAGCAGAGGCTGTCACTAATCACCTTTGCCATCTTCTATTTCTTCCTCTTCTTCTTCTGTCGCGCCAACTCCGCACGGGACCCAGGCTCCTACTTCTTCCAGCCCCGAGAGGGCTATCGACCCGAATACAGTCTCACCAGAATCCACGAGTCCCTCCAATACCTCTCACGCTTCAACCAAACCATCGCACCGCCAGAGCTCTCCGCCCACCGCACCCATTCCACCACCGAACATGTCGACCTATGCGTAGGCATCGTGACTGTCAAGCGTCCCCTCCAACAAAACATCGACACAACCGTCGCCTCGCTCATCGACGGCCTCTCCAAGAAACAACGCGCCACAATCTCCATCCACGTTCTCTTCGCCCTAACCACTCCCTCCGACCACCCAGATTACTCCCAACCCTGGATCTCCAACGCCATAGACCGCGCCCTCACATACGAGACCCAAAACGCCTCCGTCTCCTACCTCAAAGTCCTCGAACGGTCCAACAAATACACCCCCGAAAAGTCCCTGATAGACTACGGGCTCTCCCTCCGATCATGCTACGAGGGCACCGACGCGCCGTACTTCCTCATGCTGGAAGACGACGTCGTGGCCCAGCGATCCTGGTATGAGACCACGACCCAGGCGATCCGGAAGATCGAAGAATGGACGCACCGCGGCACCATCAACAAGGACTGGCTCTATCTCCGCCTGTTCTGGACGGAGAAGTTCCTCGGCTGGAATTCCGAGAACTGGCGCGAGTACCTCGCGTGGAGCATTGTGGTGACGGTGTCGGTGGCCGTGGTGGGCCTCTGTTGTCGGAGGACGATCCGGGAGGCGCAGGACATTCTAACCAATCCGTTCTTGTTCGTCCTGTGCTTTGGCTGCGTGCCGCTGATGATCCTGTTGTATTTTGCCTCGGGACGGGTGACGGTCCAGCAACCAATGAAACCGGGGATTCACCTGATGAACCAGCATGGCTGCTGCTCGCAGGCCCTGGTTTTCCCCCGACAACAAGTGCCCAAGATCATGGAGTATATGAAGAAGATGGAAGATGCGACGAAACCCAAGCCGGTGGATACCACGCTTGAAAGGCTTGCCAACGAATACAAAATCGATCGTCTGGCCCTCTCTCCGCCCCAGATGCAGCATGTCGGCGCCGCCTCATATAAAGAGGACGAGAAGAAATGGAGGAAGGGGGAGTACCCCATACGTGGTGCGCATGGCGTGTGGAGTATGGAGTTTGAGAAGGCTTATGAATATGTGCCGTACGGTGGGCATATCATCGACACTTATTGGCCTAAGTAAACGTTTATAAAGAAGATCATCCCGACAATAACGTCAAGAGGAAACAGGAAGCTCTTGTATTCACTGTTATGATGAGGATGATATATTGATGGTTTCATCGATACACGAAGCTCTTCGAGCCCTATGTGAATATGCTTATGAGAAGCCACATGTCAATGAGGTTTAACGAATGTACATAGTTATGACTTATACACATCTGAGTCTTAGAATTTTATTCTTTTCACTGGGAATGATGGTCTAAATCAACATCAAAATTGATACTTGAGTAGATGATAAGTCGAGATCAAGGTGAAGTGTTTTTTACTTGTTATACTTCATATTATCGAAATATTCTTCGACTGGTCTTCACTAAATGGTTATACTTTGCGCTTGGAACGAGACCACTGCTTGAAAGCGAGGTACGTCAGCACTCAATGTAATTCATGGTACGCTATACTATGTACTTGAACACTTCATTCACCATAATAAGCGACCATATCTTAGCTATAGTAATAAAGACAGAAAATTACGCTGCAACCATCAAAGAGATGGCACGCGGACAAAAAACAAGCAAGAGAAAGAAAGGCACTGTCTACGCTCTTGTATTGTCTACGCTCTTGTGGTATGTGTATACATTCCTCGCCATCAAAAGGAACTGTGATGTGTTAACATATGATGGAAAATGCTGGCTGAAGCGACGTACCTAGCAATTGGGAAACCTTCCACGCGAAGGCCAACTTACCCGGAGTACAGTTTTGCCAAACGGTCCACCTCGATACGACAAGAATGGTTGTACCTCAGCATCGGACTGCTTGAAACGTTCGTGTAAAGTCTGTATTCATCTGTAGTATATCTTCGGAGTCTGTCGCCTCTGCGTCTTACTTTGCGCCCGGCTTGGTGTCTGGCACGGTGTCTGGCAAGGTATCTAGCACGTTGTCTAGCATAGTTTGTACCATAGCGTCTGGCTGGTTGTCTGGCATGGTGTTTAGCATGGTTTGTAGCATGGCATCTGGCTGGGCGTCTGGCGTGGTGTCTGGCTTGGTATCTAACTTTGCGCCTGACTGTGTGTCTGACTGTGTGTAAGCGTCTGGTAATTTGGAATCTTCCAAATTCATCGATGCAGATTCGTTTCCGGGAAGATATGTGCCCATGTTGTCTTTGTGTATCATTCGAAGCTGGTCCAATGCACTTAGGCCTTGACCTTCTTGTTCCTGTCCGGTAATCGACTCTGCCAGAGCCTCCTGCCCTAAGTTTGTCAGTTTTGGCTGCTCGCCGAACAATACCATGAATTCTCACTTACGGGCCTCCTCAGGTGGTGTAGTCCCGGACGACACAGCAAAAGAATGCCGTTCAGTAGCTGAGCCACCAGAACTAATCCTCCGCAGAATCCCACCATTTCCTGTGAAAATCGAGCATTGTACTAGATTCTCTGGCGAATGCATTCCTTTTGGTTCTCTCTGTAGCCGTTTCTCTATTCCTGTTCCCACCTCTGATAATCTTTTCCGGGACACCCCCACCTGTGACTCTCTCTCTTTGGGGTCTTGTGGTTCTATCTCTTGTGGCTCTATCTCTTGTGGCTCTATCTCTTGTGGCTCTATCTCTTGTGTGTCTCCCTCTTGTGGTTCCTCTTGTGCATCTCCCTGCTGTTCTGATCCTTGTTGTGCTGCTTCTTGTTGTGACTCTCTTTCTTGTGTATCTGCCTCATATGCAGGCGAGTTACCTATAGCCTGCGACACTCCGTTTCCAGGTCCCACATTATGAGCATTTCCTCTCTCCGATTCCCGTTCCCCAGGGTTATCGTCAGAAGAATCATCCGATCTAGGCCCATTCCCCAACAACCCCGCACCATTATTAGCTGGATTCGGTTGGATAATTTCCCCATTCACGCCACAGTGGGGTATGATGATCCACCGAAGGGCCACCCTGAGCCACAGAGAAACGTCAATCGCGTATTCGATTATATCTAGCAAGGCAAGAACGGGCAGCAAGTTTATATAAAAGGTAATCTCGCCAAGCGTCACTGTTATGTGCCAGCAAATAGTGGGCAAGATGCGTATACTGTTGAACGCCAGCAGCAACAGCCTGGATAAGAACAAGAGGTCTTTGAGGGTTCTCTCGATAATGTGTTCCACATGGTTGGAGCACATCACGGATGTACAAGGGAATGAAAGAAGGAGGAAGGTGTAAACGAGTGATGATATGTTAGATAATGAGTGTGGTAGTTGCTATACTGAATTTAAGGAGGAGTATCTGCGCTAAGATGTAGACATGGTATGAATGGGGTGTAGATCTAATGAGTGATGGTGGTCTGAAGGGAGTGTTTTGTGATGCTGGTAATTGCATTATAAGGCTGTGGGACATTGTAATCTGAGGAGGAAAGAACAATAGCGAGCCATAATCCTCATTTCCGGGTTTGTTGAATACATGCTCGCTTGAATGAGCAGGAGCGATGAGATATGCGGCATATCTGGGATAAGTTAGTACTATATGACAGATTTCGAGCTTTTGGGGCTATTGTGTATATCTTCGTGCTTAGGCACGGTCGTTGCGGGTTAATGGAATGAAACACATGCTGCAGCACGTGTGGCATTGACTAGTAGTCAGCTGACGATCCATCTGAGATGTAGATCGTATACCCCAGATGTAGCCATGCTATACCAGTATTCCTTGGCAGAGAAATGCGGGCGACAAGCTTCCACTGGAAGTAGTAATACGCAGGAACCATATCAATCAATGGATACATTCCAATCGGTCCCTTAATGAGCAACGGGAGATCAGAACCATGGGGAATGAGTCCGGTCTCCCTGACGCCATAGAGTCAGGAGGACTTTCAAGATCAGGTGAGCACCCGTTGCCCTTGTTCAAAAGACCAAAAGGGAAAGCCAAACGATTAGATAAGAGGGAGACAAAAAAATAGCCCTTTACGCGCCAAGAGAGAAGAGAACTTTCTTTTCATAAGTTCACCTTGGGTCTTGGAGGGGCTGCTCTTGGCCTTCAACTTACCTCAGAGATTTTCTCCTTCGCCACTACCTATCAACTTTGTTCAACTTCATATTCCAGTTCTTTACTTGTCGAAGTTTCCTGTTCAGACGTTCTCAGGGTTCCGTGAAACTTATCGCGCAATCCGTCCGCCCGATCGCAAACTTCCCCACCGAGGTCTTTTATACATTCCTCCATTTCACCCTTCCCCGATCGCATACTCGCAACCATGGGTCGGCAAGTATCTCACGGCCGCGGAGGCGCAGGTACATATTTCGACTGAGATGATTGAAACTGGAAGGTCATGTCTGACAAGAGGCGCAGGAAACATCTTCTCCAGCGAAAGCCATACAACCCCTCGGGATCTCGTCACACCCACAATCAAACAAGACGTCTATACTACCGGTCGCGGTGGCCAAGGAAATATGGTAGTAAACGATCCTCAGCACCCGGAAATTGCGCGCGAGAGTCAGGATGTAGAGGCGCCGCCATTGCGTGTCGAGGAGGCTCCTCATCACACTGGACGGGGTATGTTCGTTGACACTCGGAAGATGATGTTTCGTTCGTGTTGGATAGCATGCTGATCGTTGGCTTTCATGCATACAGGTGGCGCTGCCAATGCGTACATTCCCGCCCCCGAAGAAGAGAAGCGGGTTCGCGAGCAAGAGGAACAGCTGCGACGTGTTCGGACTGCGTCTAGGGATCGGTTGAAGAATGCCGAGCGCGTCGCCGGGGAGAAGCGCAGTGAGTCATCGTCGAGCTGAACGATCGTTATATTGATTCGTGCCGCTTCGCCTCGGTTGACGACGACGTGCTGTTTATCAGTCGTCGTCCTTGATATTCATCGTCGGGGGAGAGATGAACCGACTTTGCGTGAAAGCACCTCTTGTCATTATAAGACGAAAGCGCTGCTGGCGGTGCTGACTCTGACTCGAAGCTCGGAGAGAAGTGTCAGTGATGAGGATTGCTGTGTTTCTCACTCTTTTTCTTCCCTTCCTTGTTTATGATCTTATCCTGTATCTCCTCTCTGTTGACTCCCTTCTCTTTCTTGCCCCATACCTTATTTAATGAATACCCGTGTTATTGTCGTACTTGTGAAATGCTAGGATTACGGATGAATTAGGCGGACTCGCCGATTTCATTTCATGTTCCATATGATTCTTTAAATTTCTTATTCTAAGCTCTTAATGGCTGGATTGGGGGCGCTTATCATCATCTGAGCTAATATGACTTGTGCTGCATGTCTATCTCCTGATGCTTATATGGCACGGATGATGGCTCCAATGAGACCTCACTGCCTTATCAAGATACAATAATTGCTTTTTGCCCCCCTCTGGTCAGATGGCCTGACCTATGAATTCGGCGACTCGCGGCACCCTTTGGGTACATACATGCAGCACGCTAGAAATGGAATGACGGGGCTCCACTTGGGAAATTATGTTGTATCGCCATTTTAGGGCCTGTTAAACCTTGGAAGTTGTCAAACTCGAACGTCAATATATGTGTTACCAGAGCGGGACCTGTCCGGTCCTCTACTATACGCCACTGAGTCTGAGCGCCTTAACGAAACTGACCCACTTTTTCCAAGAGATGCTCGCATGCTGAGGGCGACGATCTACTTGTGTTCAAGGCCCATCGTTAGACCCCGTGTTTGAGAAGTGCAGTAGAATATCCAGATCGGTGGGCTCTGTTTTCAACTGATAGCCATGAATGGATATGGTAGACATTGCAAGAGCATGCGCAGTTGTTGATAAGAAACTGCAGAGGCAATCGAGGCATCGCGAAGTCTCCAACGATGGAATTTCTGTCCATCCAGGCAGGTGGCTACTGCTGTGGAGTTAGATGTGTCTCGTGGTCGAACATAATCCGTTGAAAAGATATATCCGAGGTTGTCCATGATGAGTTCACAACGGCGGAATACAATAGCCCGTAGCATCGAGAACCCAATTGATCGATTGTTTCGATTCAGCACATAGATGTTGGCCAATGTGGCTGATCAGTCGAGCTGCCCATTCACCCATCCACCAATGCCCTCTCAAAGAGTGGATGATAACAACATAATGGGCGAGGACAATCAGCGCAAACGGTCGGCGTTCCCTAAGCAGGTCGATAAATCGAGGTGGAATCTGAAAGATCCATTGAAATGCCACAAGCATAATCTCCCCACCCCTAGCAAGCTTATCCAACGAAGCCCCCAAGTGCTGGATAGCGGTATCATAGACTTCCTTTTCATGCTCGGGGTTCTGCATGCCTAAGCTCGCATTCATCCTGGAGAGTGACATGATGGCGAGCCGCGACGTGTCTGGCATTCGGGGTGGTTTATCATCGAATTCAACCAATTGTTTCATTGCCCCTTCACTAACCAAGTTGATGGCCGTTGTGATGGTATCTGCCGATGTCCTTGTGAGCCGGAAGACCTCGCAAAGTTCGTCTAAAGGGTTTTGATCTCCAGGTGGGTTTTCCGTCAGAGGGAGAGCAAATGCAAACACAATCAGAATGTTGAATAGAGCAAACACTGCATTAGAGTTGGACTCGGTTAGATTAGCCTCCACCTTCGCAAGACCCATACGAGCCTGTCTCCGGTGAGACCGTGCAGTCATTAGGTAGCTTTCCTTCGTAGCACCACCGCTGGTGAATGCTAAATGGAGCGCAGACAATGCGAGAATGCCGTGCATCAGGAAGGGATGGTGCATGGCCTCTCTGGGAATGACGGCATGCCAGATCCATTCAACGGCATCGTTACGGGAAATAGAGCGATACGTTGCTGTGCACCACTGTACCATGAGCTCTAGCTCTTGAATATTGAGTTCCTTAGGTAAAGAGACAGGATTAATGGTTGTCATCATGTCTGTGTACTGAGAGGCGAGATGATGACTCTCGACTGATGGTGATCTTGGTAAAAGACAGGCGAGAGGGAGTAGATAGACGAGTCTGATCCTGGAACACATAGAACGAGAAAGTATTTCACAGCTAGGGCACGAAATTCGTCTCTAAATTGCAGTTAGTAGGTGTGAGAAGAACATTCATTGTGTCTTTTGAGTACAGCAGTAGTAGCGGTAGTAGGTTGTATGTAGTACAGGCATCTCGAATACACCCCCGGCATGACAATTGGAATCGGAAGGCACCAGCAGCGCAGCAACATGAAAAAAAAAAAAAAAAAAAGGGGGGGGGAGCACAGCATCAACTTTCAATCACACCAAATGAACCTTCACGACATACCCTGATTCGTTGGCACTTGCACTCACAAGGGCCAGTCCCAGATGGTATTCGTTGAATTCGCCACACAGGCATCGCTACAAAGCAGCGTTGTAAGTTGTGAACAGCACAAGGGGTCGTGCATAGGTATGCTTTTCAACGGCAAGCGTTTTCTGTCCGTACTGTCTCTTGGACTTTCTTAAGTTACTGCACCTTGAATGGTATCGAAGGGAAAAACTCCCGATGGGGTTCGGATCTTGCACCATCTATTTAATCTAATAGACTCCTCCCAGCGGGCGCCAGACTGTTCTCAGGTTGACTAGTCGATAGATCAGGTTTGACTAGTGGGTCTATAATCCGTTGCTCTTTACTTGATCGAATGTCTTCCTTCGAGCTACCCAACCAATCATTGCTTTCCTTGTTTACTGCCTTTGAACAGGGAATACGTGCCTATTGCAGCCCTCGGCGTTCTACACCCTAGCACAAATGAGGACAATACATGCAGGCTGCAGCCCAGGATGATTAGAGAAAACGATTTCCATGGTTATGGGCAAGGATGTTCGGATGTCAAACTGTGGTATTCCCTAAGTGGGAAAAAGGTGGAAGGGGCCTAAGGATGCAAGCTCAGTGTTCGCCGAACGATTCCCTTAGCTTTCCCTTTCCCGTTAGCTCTAATGAGAGATCCTATAGAGCGGTCATAGATGACCACCAATCAAGCGTACCATTAATAATGACGGAGTGACAACTTTTTAAGCGTCTTACGTCTCTCCACTGGGAAAATCTCCAAGGAGTGCTCCCCCGAGGCAGTTTTCGCGGGTCCTTGTTTGCCCCTACGAGAGGCGACTCAAAATGAGAGAAAGTCCTATCATACCAAGGAGGGATGTTCAAAATTGGACGCGACGTCTACTCCCGACATGCCATCTTGGGATAACGACCCGGCTGCGGGCTCCACTTCGGTGACCCCTTGACAATTCTAACTAACCACGGAGTCGTTCACTAGTCTTATTGGGGTATGGGGCGAAGGGCCCTGCTTTTTCCATTTCTGGTAAATATATGTCTTGGGGTTCTTGTCCACGATGATTGGACCTAGCCCTTCGACGACACATTATCTTGTTCCACGAGTGACCTCAAAGATCGAAGGGACTGGGCATGGTTCTCCACGTGGAGACCTACCTGGTCTACCAAGATTTGCCCTCAGCTCTCTCTTCCATCTTCCGATTCAGGAACTAGAGGCGAGATAGACTGGTCGATAATCTCAAGCCGGTGATTTTCCAGAAATTTCGTTGACAGCACAGAGGGGAGAAAACTCCGTGTAACTGGACCGCCACCCGCGACCCACCCCGTGGCTGGCCCAAGCTCCAGGAGCAAAGAGAGGTCATGCATGCAAATGAGAGCCGAGGTGCTTACGTCGAGGGGGACGGAGTACACGCAAGAAAAAAGCGATGATTTGATCTCGAATCCCTGACGCGAGGCTAGATTAACCGCCTCTGCCAACCCAAGCCATCGCGCCATTAACATTTTCTTCCCACCATACAATTCTAGAGGTCCTCCGTAATGGGTCCGGATTTGACGTGTTAAAGAAATGTCCCACACAATACTATACAACGCCCATTGGATATTATTCTAGAAGGATTGAAGTAGTACAAGCTTGTGTGTACGTTGACCTCATTAGGCAAGACCTAGATACGGCTAATCTCCATCATTTGGCCCAACGGTTTAGTTACCTCGTGGCTACAGTTCGAGAGCATGTCTGCGTCAGTGACTCGTCGACGATCGTGACTATTCCTGGGCAGGCAATTGTAGAGGGTCATCCATTGTTCACAGTGTTAGCGCTACGCGAAGAAGCTAGTAGCTGCTCTTCATTTAGTCGGTGGATTGGCGGGGCTTTTTGACAATGACTTGTTCCCGACTAACCATTCCTGCCCTAAGCAGCTAAACTCGTTTCCTTGGAGCCGAAGCCCTATGCATATACTGCTTCGGGAAATCCTTCGATGCATTGACCCTTACAGGCAAGAGAATACGAGTGCCAACCTAACTACATACAGTGCAGATTCACCGAGGTCACGCCGTAGAGTCAGCCCAACACCAACCCATCGACTCGCGGTGTATCAGGAGGTCAATTGCTGTCAATGGTCAACAGCGCAGAACTCAATGCCAACCCAAAATAATGACAACGATTATGTGTCCTCTTCCCTCTTTTTTTTGTCAACTTCTTGCATCATGTTACTTCTCCCACATCACAACCGGTGGGGACTGGCACCACGGCGCACTGATCCATTATCCTCTTTAGGATAGAGTCGGTCCATACCGATACTCACCCTACACACCACCGAATTGTCCGCACTACTTAGCCTAGTAAATACAAGCATGATATATATGCGTATTTGCCCACATTGGTGGTCCATGATTTGACAGACCTTTATACTGGATAAGGCCTAGTATGTACTACCATTTTGGCCTCTATAGTTCAAGTGCGACGACCAGAAATGCCTCTTATTTTTATCCTAACCACAGGCCTTTACTGGATAGATAGCTCGCCCCCATCACTTTTGCTACAGGAGGCTTATAACGACCTTTCCTGTCCTGTATCGGCAGTTTCTGGGCCACTGAGACTAGATACCTCGATACCCCTGGCTTGGTGGACATACTCTAAATAACTTTTCATAGTTTCTAGTCTTGCATGGGAATTATTAAGCTAAGTTTAGAATAGCTCTTCACCAAGACATGGCGACAGTAAGTTCCATCATTTGGTGTTCTTTTAACCGGTCCTTAGACTACACAGTGATTTAAAAAATTCCTATATGCCCTCCGAGTGATTTCTTGGTGGGATATGACCATACTATGTCCCACCTGGCCAAACCAGATATTGCCGCCCTGAAATACCACCAACGCAGATGACTATCCAAACTCAGCTGTGCTCGAAGCCGGTGATAACGGCCCGCAGAGCTTCAAATACTGTCGGTCACCCAGAATCAATTTGAGAAGGAGCACGAGTTGACTATCGGATATCTAGGCATGCAAGTCCGCGATAACCAGATTTCGCGCCTCACTTTGGACTGTCGCATTATATAGCCCTGTTAGTTAGTCTGACTACATATCAATGTCACCATTGGGCGCTACACGAGCGAGCTTAAACACAATGGGAAATAGTGCCGAGGTGGCATTGTATACTTATTTAGGAAAAGATGCTTAGCTTGGACGGCCGTTGAACTATATGACCTGGTTGATAGATACATCTAGTGTCATAACGCTTTTCGGTAGTCGATGGTATTCATTTTGGTCGACAACAACACGTCTGGGCAGTTAGTATAAACAAATGGGGCTAGGGTCTGGTGATAAGTTTGTTCCATTTTATCAAATATAGAAGATGCCTAGGGCCAGCATAAGAGTTGACGAGCATTGTTTTCGAAACATACAATAGTCCTTGGACAGGCTCCCCTATTTCCTTGGTCTTACATAATTAAGAGACCAGTAATTACAGAACCTGAAGGCAGATAGTTTATCCTACGGTTTTATAGGTCCTATAACATTCTCATGAGGTGTGCAGATGGTAGTATGATACAATCCCCAGAGTCACAGGAAATCTTTTGAGGATCTAGCACTGAATCCCACCTCCCATGGATCGGAGGGGGTACCTCTCATTCTCTCGCGGCCCTCACATGGAAATGGGACTCAGGTTAAGCATAAGATATGATGTGCTTAGTGAGGCCTACAATAGCTGCAAAGGCTATTGTTCGTTTACTATACAATATGTACAGATATAACTAGGAAATTAGCTGGCATTCGTTGCTCGGAGACACTTCTTGCTCTGCTACAGATCGCCATTGCCTGTTAGCAACCTTTACCGTTCCATCCCTCTTACGGACCTCTTCTTCGTTCAACTCTGAGTCAATATAAGCTCTCATAGATAAGCTGACTCCTTGCGAATCTAGCAGCCAAACATTCCTTCAAGCTCTTTCAAATTTTGGCTGCTAGAGAAGTACACACAGAAATTAAACTCATGTAAAGAAAATATTCCGAAAGACTTATACTACCCACTGATGCATCTGAATGAATGATACTAGTGAGCTGGTTCCAGAAGCAAGAATGATGAGGATGCTTGATACCCATATCTGGGGAAGACTAAATGCACTAGAGGATACTAAGCAATGGCCACTTGACATATGAAACGCCTGATATGTCAACACTTACATACCTCCTACCGCGACTTGACTCCTTCGTGTTATTCACAAGCTACGGTAAGTTTACTGGAGGGACATAATCCATCGTCCATTATGATAGCTAGATGTAGTTCTTCATTTTACTCACCTCATCAATATGCCGTGGAAAACCCTCGAAATTCGAAGACTCTCGTCTACGTAATTCCCGGCATAGCTTTTCTATCGCCTGGAATGCATTAAAACAATTTGCACCTTATGACTAGTCATGAATCATATCAAGATGTCATGAATATCCACGAGTGACCAAGTGCAAGATTTCGCACACGTCAGACGATGACGTCTACAACGACTTATGACTCCCTGGTGTGAGTCAAATAATCATAATTTACTTATGCCGGTGATGCCTTTGTGATTGTTCCTCGCTAACAGAGATCTCGATGAATATGGAGCTGGATGGGACGGGGACAGGTTTCCCAGATAGCCACGTAGAGTTACAGTGCTGTGAAAGATGTATTAGAACCCCTATATTTTGCCTGATCTGACGCTCTGGCTCAACTATCTACTGGGATAAGTTTATGAGTTTATTCTGTGACAGGACACCACTTTTATGGTAGGCGGCCAGGCCGAGCGAAGTATAGGGGGTTGAATACTTCTTCCACCGCACTGTAGATTCTAATCGGTTTCGGATTTGAGAAACCCTAGATGGGGTCTTGGTATATGCCACGAATTTAGTACAAGGGGGCTTGTCGCACTTCGTTGACTTCGAAGTCCCTACCCATGCTGAAGTAGTTGAGACCGTATATGTGTTCGCTAACATCACGCATCGCATGAAACAAACATATAGATAAAGGATCCTTGGTAGCGATTTGCGCGCCGCTGACGACTTCCTGCGTCTATCAATCTCCCAAGTACACACTTCGGAGCATAGATTACTAATTTACCATCTTTCTGCATATGAAAACAAGCATGGAACATGCAATGAGCGACTCTTTCGATCAAAGAATATTACCAAAGTCCGGTATGATGATCAACCATTATCATGCCCTCTATCGCATGGATGTGGAACGTTTGAATAGCTAGCCTCTGGGGCTGCAAGGCAACATTTAAGTTGATCTACGGTTCTTGTGCCAGGTACATAAACTCTTACGTTGTCATGCTTACAGCTGCACTATGGATATAAACTTTACTGCAAAGAGTTAACGATAAGCGCCCATGACAGGAGGTCAGACATGAACCGGAGGAGAGGCTGCAGAATCAAACTTAAATCTCCATTTGACTCATCTCATAGGTATTAGCATTCTAGCTAGACCATGATATACCGCATGAATGGGTGACTGCTTGCAAACGTAGGTAGGTTAGTAGGCATTGAACAAGGTTGCGCAGTACTTGAAGTTCCAGGAGAATTAGAAGGAAACAAGAAACCTACTCATATATGATTGAACATGACGCAAAAGCTCTAGTAACAAGACACTGGACGCCTAACCCTAATAAACTCACCAATACCCATGCCATAGATAATAGCTGCGCCCCTATGGAATGACGCGATGATGTTGTGTAGGTCGTTGGCTCTGGGCCTTCCTTACCAAGTATTCCGGTCGGAGTATGACCTCTGTATTGTAGTAATTGATTACTATTACTTTTTCTTTATTTTTCTGTTCTGTTCTTGACTTCGATCGTTTACTACCTTCCTTGATTGATCATGTTTACATGTCCATATTGAGTTCCTCTCCAGCTAGTTGGTCGGTATGTTTATCTGAAACCAACAATACCTTATGCAAACGAAGTCGGATGTCATTAGGCTTGCAGGCAAGACAGTTCAGACATCCTGCAGTTATAGAGGGGTAAATCATGGACAGTCCAACAAAAGCACATTACTAGAACCCCAGGAGAACCACAGAAGGGCTGCAAGTCCCCGCCCGCGTCAGTGCCTGTGGTCGTACCCGACTTGTTGGCAAACTTTCCTGGGCAACTCGATGGTGAGCGCCAAGGACGACGGGTCATGCTTAGGGCCTGCCCAAGAGGTGATCGACCCTCACCGCCGCAGCTGGTAGATTAAAAGCTCGGCCGAGTGAATTTTCGCCGGGAGTGAGTGAATAAGAAAATTAGAGATTAGTCCCATTTGCGGTCAATATGGGGTCCGTCTAAACCTTAGTATCTGCTAAGTATCTGGGTCTGAAAACGGATTGTGCTCGAGTAATGTCGAGTCAAAGCTTCCCCTGGGTCTAACCCAAAACGGAGAAAATCACTTTAGTCTCCATATTCAATTCCTCTGAGGATCGTCTCTATGACAGCCGTAAAAAGATTGGATCGTGACTACTTCGCTTTAGATTGCTTGGTGCAACAAATTGGCCGCTCCACTGGACTAGGGTTTTGCCGCTGTTGGGCTGCTGGGCGATTTTGGTCCAAAACCCCTCACTCCGTCGTTGATCGTTACATTCCCGGAGACCCCATCGGATTCACACACTTTTTTTTTTTGAGGCACTTGATTTAAATCGTGGGGAGAGAACGTGAGAGATATATAACATAAGGAAAAGCATGAATAACTACTAATTGAAAAATATATATATATATATATAAAAGAAGGTGGAATGTAGTAGTAAATGATTTAAATGCAGCATACAAGACGGGATATGCCCGGTCTTTGAACGGGTAGCCCTTAATTTATCAATCCGGACTAGTTGTTCACCAAGTGAACCCGACCGTCTGGGTCAAGGTTCCTGCGGCGGGTTGATCTTCTCCTGATCCGTGAGGCTGGTGCAGAGAGTTAGAGAGCGATACCCAATCCAATCCACTGAACTCGTCAGTTAAGAGAAAGGCGAACCCAAAATAGAATAATTTAAGAAATAAGAAGGGAAAGTGGGAAAAGGGACTCGGTAAAATTGTCGTGAACGTCACTGAATCGAAAAAACAGAAGGGATCAATCAAAGATATTTCTTACAACTATAATATACGTATTCATAGGAATAATGATGATGAAATCTTCTTTTTTAACAATTTATAAAATAAAAATAAAGAAAGGAAGATTGCTAGAGCTAGGAATAATTCGAAAAGAATTAAATGTTTGGATATGAGCTCATCACAGTCAATTAAGAATTCATTGAGTCAAGAGTACCTAGAGTAGGTGCCTACATAGGTCCCTTGTCCGGACTGGACCTCTCTCTCTCGTGACTGACTCGCCTCTCTCTCCGCTTCGTCATACTTCTTCGTCCACCTCTTCTTCCCTCTCTCCCACTTTGCTCTTCTTTTCAAACTCACCCTCACTGTCAACCAGCACACCCTGACTTCATTCTCAACCCAGGGGTTGACCTGCAGCTCCTGACTCCACCGGTTCTTCAATTTTGCAGGTTGGCTCCTTCTATAGGACCCTGAACATTAACGTGGACGTTGTGAGCGAACCTTTGGTCCTGAGGCCGATCCGTGGAAGGCCTAGCGAATCTCCCGCAGTTTGACAGCTTCCTGGTTACGGCTCAACCAGAGGCGATCGTCCTTTACTCTCATCCAGCTCCAAAGTGTGGTTGCAGGTACTGTGAATTGATTGATCGGTTCGTGATCTTCTCAGATCGTGCCTCGGTCGTTGTGGTTGTTTAACTTATCATCATAATTCCGATAGATTAGGTCAAGTCGCAAGCTCTTACTACCTTCCCGGTACCCCCCTCTTTCGCCACTTTTTTTTTCCAGCTGCCCTCTCAGAAATTGCACCCCCCGCAACGATCGATTCGTCAAATCTCCCACCACCGCACGCACTTCTCCCCACCAGTATTTACTGGACACCGTACGGCCGTGCTATATTTCTTCGTCAGCTCCAGTCGGCTGAAAGTTGGTGTTGCCCCGCGCAGGTCGTGCGGAACGGCAAGCTATCGACAAGCGCTCGCTCCGGTCGCGCTTCACGCATCTCCATCGCTTCAAGTCAATGGTCTTAACTGTGACTTTGGGCGCTGTTCGCATGATTTAAGAATCTTCGTTCCTCCTATCCAAGGCATAGTTGGCTCAGCCTTCACGCTATCAAAGAGGGAGCGTCGGCTACTATCCCTCCCTGTTCATTCTACTTACACGCCATGTATGCTCTCGAAGAAAGAGCACACCACCCACCACAACCGCCTCCTCTCTCAATGGAACGCCTTCCGCCATCTTCATCATACCCAACCCCAGGCTCTGCGGGTGCAATGGTATCCGCGGGCGGGATTCCAGCATCCCACCATCTAGCACCACTTTCCACCGTCCACGAGGGTCGCATTTGGTCTTTACAGGTCGTGCAACAGCCAATTCGAGCTCGAATGTGTGGCTTTGGCGACAAGGTGAGTCTCTGCGTTTTCACACCATACCTTGTGCCTGTAAACCTCTTTACGCTCTTTCTTAACGTATTTGTCTAGGATCGGAGACCCATCACGCCCCCTCCCTGCATTCGCCTTATTGTTAAAGATGCCCAAACCGAAAAAGAAATCGATATCAAGTATGTGGATTTTGGAAGCAGGTTAAATAGCTGTGACACTGACCTTTACCGCAGTGAAATCGATACATCGTTCTACGTCCTTATGGTAGACTTATGGAATGCGGATGGAACCAACGAAGTGAATCTGGTCAAGCATTCAGCAACTTCTCCGTCAATATCGACGGCCATGTCCTCTTCGTACCCGCCACCACCGCAGACTCTGTCGCCTACCTATGGGCAATACCCACAGAATCCCTACAACCAGCCGGTTGGGTACCCGCAAATGACCGGTTACTACCCAGGAAACCCTCAGCTACAGTATCAGAACCCTTACCAGGCCAGTCCACAAAGTGCCTATTACCAACCATACTACGCGACAGGCGGCCATATGCCACAAGCCAACATCTCCCCTGCACAGCCGGTTAGCACGGGGCCTGGCGGCATGTTCACCCGCAATCTCATTGGGAGTCTCAGTGCCAGTGCCTTCCGGCTGACTGATCCGGATAATAAAATCGGGGTGTGGTTCATCTTACAGGATCTGAGTGTACGAACAGAAGGCATTTTCCGGTAAGGTTGACCTGCAATTGATCGTAACACATCCATACTAATTATGTCTTTCCCAGTCTAAAAATGAGCTTTGTCAATGTGGGCACTCAGTCCGGTGAATCCCCGAATGGAGTGTCTGTGATCAACCACGGATCTGCTCCCGTGCTGGCCTCTGTCTTCTCCGAGCCGTTCCAGGTTTTCTCCGCCAAGAAGTTCCCAGGAGTGATCGAGAGCACCACGCTTAGCAAATGCTTTGCTCTTCAAGGTATCAAGATTCCCATCCGAAAGGATGGCGTCAAGGGCTCGCGCGGACGGAACAATGAAGACGATGATGGGGATGATTACGATTAAAGGGTGTTTGGTCAGAAGTAGCCTTGTTGGCTTCTTATGCTGCTCATAAAAATGAGTTGGGGGTAGAATATGATGGCGTGGCTATATTCCCTTTATGTTATGGTTTTATTTCTCTTACGCATTTACGGGTTTAAGACGGAGGGGCGGGTTTCGGTCTGCGGTGTTCAAGGCAAGACAGGTTCTTTCAAATGGGTGGGATGTATTGCTATTAGGACTGGTGCAGCGGTGTTCTTCTGCTTTTTCATTTTATTCCTTATAATATCCTTTTTGTGTTTTTCCTAGGTATTCTTCCCTTTCCCTATTGTTGGTCGTCCTGTGCGGAAAATTGCTTTGCTTCTTGCTTCTTTTCTTATTTGATGCCTGCCTGGCTAGGCATGCTGGGGTGTTTCGATGTTGCCTAGGACATTTCATGGCGTGAATGATTTGAGACACGACGCTCAGTGTACGCTTTGCTATTCACGTTATGAATCAGAAGACCCCGACAAGGTTGAAAATGACGCTGCGCGATATCAACAGTCCTTCTAGGCTCCTAGCTGCTACCTCTGTGGACCCTCAGGATCCGTAGGATACCTCAAACGATGTAACTGTGTATTTGATAAGAAGTGGAGTCAGGTGATGATCGGTATCAAACTCAATTGAGTGCTTCCATAGAAACGTTTGCCACAGAGACCTTGGGACAACTTCCCGGGTCTCGTACCCGCCTCAGGTGGCGGTGCGAATGGTGATGGTGATGATATGGGGTTCAACCTCTCCCATGGGCATCGATCGGTTCCCCGAATAAAGAGTTTTTCGTTTGCCCCGGATGAAGAATTCGCGGGTCTTTCAGCCTTGGGGGAATTAAAAGAGATTTCCCCAGTGGGGTCGTCGGCAGCGTCCCAATGGATCCTTTGTTTGTCATGATTGCCTAAGGTATCGATGATGATCGGTTCCTCGGCATTACCGTGTGGCTTGTTGCTATTATTATTTTTTTCATGACCGTGCAGCGTACATTTACGAGGTACATGTCTCAGTCTTCTGAGACAGTTGTTGCAGTGATCACAGCTGCCAATTCTTCAATTCCCTTGATTCTTCAATTACTTTTAATTTCTTCCCCCCCACATACCGACGTCATACTTCTCCGCGGTCATGCTTTTCCCGCTCTCAACGTGACAAACCATCACATCGCTTCGATGCGGTTTCACTTTAGCGGTTGAACAGTCGACCAGCTCAATATCCTCATCAATCCCTGATAGGTCATGATGCAGATTGTGATGTTACTTGCAGCGGTTGGCCCCGACTGCACTGTAACCTTTCGCTCGTGGCTCCACGAGATGCAGAATGTTGTATGATACCTGGTAACCATGGATATCTCTCAGCCTCCTCATCCTCCGGATATAAATACGAGGTCGACACCTGCGACAATATTGTCCTCAATCAGACCAGCCTGAATCCATTGAAAGCATATTTCAAGCCTTTTTCCACTTCCATAGTCCTTGCCGAATCATCAAGATGAAGGTCTCTCTTGCTCTCTCGCTTCTCCTTCCCCTGTTGGCAGCTGCTGCCCCAACCGCCCCGGAGAACCCTCCTTTCGGCGTGATGGCCGGCCGTTCTGCGTCTCCCATCCACCTCCTCGCCATGAACGCCGCTGGCCAGAAGTTCTGGCTTGGCGGAGAAACCACCTCCTATTGCCCTCTTCCTGAGGGCTGCCCTGCCGGTACCTCAACTGTTTTCTCCCCCGGTGGCTATGGCCTGGTAAGCACTTCCGGCTTTGCATCTTCTCCTCATTTGTTAGATACTGACGAAAGAATCCCAGAACGTCATGGTTCCCGGTGGCCAGCAGGTCTACGTTGACCCCAGTGGCGCCCTGTCCTTCACTCAGGCTCACTCTGCGTACATCCCTGATGGCTCCGCCCGGGGCCCCTTCAACTACGAGCCTGGTGAGAACTTCGGCCACTACACCTTCAACGGCTGGGGTGCTTCCGGTTTCATGGCTTGTCCTACCGAGGACAACCGGTGGCAGGTGTTCGCCGCCATTCAGAATGCTACTGTGCCCAAGGGCGATGTGAATGAGTGCCTTGGCTTCTCTGCTATCGCCCCCACTGCCGACCAGAGCGCCGCTGCTTGGCAGTATATCTAAGTCCGGGGTTGAGCATGGTATCTTGTCTTGGAAGTGTTTAAATGCGCAACGCGGTGTTGATGGTGTTGTGTAAATTATTCATGTTGGCGAGAGATATGACCGAATGTAATTCACTCCTTTTGTATATATTGAAAATCGCATGAAGTACTTCAGGGTATCGCAATCTTTGTTGCCGTATCTACATTAATTTCTCCATATCCGCACCGCCTTGTCCTTGCCTCCACTGCCGACCTTCTCTCCATCCGGACTCCAGTCTACTGCGAACACCTCATCCTTGTGTCCCGGGAGGTCCATGGCGAGTTTGCCGGTACGAACGTCCCATACCTTGAGTGTGGTATCTTTCGACGAGGATACCAGGAGGCGCGAATCAGCTGAGAAACAGCATTGATAGACGGCACCGACATGGCCACGGAACGTAGTAATAAATCTGCCCCTGGTTAGATGTGAATACGGTGAGAAGCCCTAGCAGATAACTTACTTTCCATCGCGACCATTCCATAATTTCACGTGATTGTCGAATCCCGCAGATGCAATGTACGCCATATCGGGCGAGAAGGTCACATGGTTGACCTCCTTCTGATGGCCCAGTAGCCTTGCAACCGGTTTACTGGAGCTCTCCGGTTCCCACAGATACATAGTGAAGTCGTCACTTGCAGACACGAGCCTCTCAACAATTTTGTTGTTGACGGTAGCCGCTTGCTCAAAGCGCTTCCGGGCCGCGGCGACCTTGTCCGTATCAGTCTCAGGTATCTTCTTGGTGTGGTCGTGGTAGGCAGTCCTGAGGACGAAGTCCGTCGACAGGGCCAGATGGTTCACGCGGTGCGCATGAGCCTGCAGCGTCTGAATCAGGGTACCACCCTTTGCATTCCACACTTTGACAGTCTTGTCATGGGAAGCCGTGTAGATCTTTCCGGTACCGCCCCATCGGACGCAAGTAACGGAGCCTTTATGACCTGTCAAAACAGTGTCGATACGTTTCGAGACCACATCCCAAATGCGGATTGTGGAATCCTTAGACGCGGAAGCTAACCGGGGCCGACCGGTCTCTTGCATATGGTACGGTTCCCAGGCCAGGCTGGTGATCCACTTCGCATGACCCTTCAGTGGGCCTCCTAATGACTGGCCCTTCTTCGCTTCCCATAGTCGTACGGTATTGTCCATGCTACCAGTTGCTATCATCGCGCCGTTGGGGGAGTAGGCGACCGCCAGGACCCAGCTGGTGTGTCCCTTCAATGTGTGCAATGGTGTTCCGGTGTCGCAGTCCCAGACTCGGGCCGTTGAGTCGCCACTTCCAGTAACCATTGTCGACGAGGACACAGGGGAGAATGCAGTCGCAAGAATGGCTTCGCCGTGACCCGCTATGGAGGCAGCGCATCGCGAAACAGCCTTAACTCGGAAGACTGCCTGCGGGGTAAAGAATAGAGAGATGGTATCTTCGGTTGTTTTGAGTCCCGGTTTCAGTAATGATTGGTAAAGATCTGCCAAGATATCGATTGTCTGATCGTCTTTGTCCTGGGATTGGTAGGTGAACCGGTACGGTACTCGCTCATCGTCGTCCTGTAATCGAAGGTTAGCACAAGGCGCATAGCGGAAACTCAGACCCTCTGCGTACCTACATTGCCTTGTAACGTATTCAAAAGGGTCTCGAGATTTTTGACATTGGCATCGGCCACAGGAACGGACACTGCAGGTCCCGTCGCTGATCCAGTTGCTTGATCAAAGAATTGCACTCGGACGCTGCCCAAGTTATCCGGGATGCTCTGGATCTCCTGTTGCAGACGCGCCTTTTCAACGGTCTCCGTCTTCTGACGCTTGGTCGGAGGGGGTAGAACAGTCGCCATTTTGCAACTAAAAGGGGGAGGTTTGTTTGTAGCAAAGCCGGTCTTTTCTTTGAATTAAAAATTTCAACGGCTATCGTGAAATCGCACTTATCGCGGAGTGGTGGATTGGCACTAAACCGGAATAGGTTATCCACTCTTTATCGCAGTTTGTATACAACCTCTTCTGTCTTTCCTTCTTGTCTGCTCAATTAAACTACATAGGAGAACTTCTTTCTGAAAGTCTGGTCGGTTTGTATTCCTTGTCAGTACACAATGTCCATTCTGATGTCCAGGGCTTCCTCATTCGGGCCCACGGACTCATTCGTTCCTCTCTCGAGGCAGAGCAGTGGACCCCTCCGGACAAGACCTGCCACAACAGGAACAAGTGTTGCGTCCCAGGATATTATCTGTGCTGTTAGCGAGTCACGGGGCATCTCATCTACAGTTGGGCTTACTTTTGTAAATCTTTCAACGGCAGAAGCGGTTCTATGTCAGACATGCGACAGCCAGACTTATGTCAAAACAGTCACTAAGATTGGGGTGTTTGAGCCCACGGAGATTCTGTTTATGAACACAGCTAAAGATACCAAACTGTTTCATATCATTCAGGAGAACATCCCAGATACTACATTTACCTTTTTAAACCGCAGGGACTGGTCCGAGAAAACCGGCCACGAGTATGTGGATCGACTAGCTTTCCCGGAGGACATTGAGTCTATCAAGGTTATATTGGGAGGGAATTACTTCGCTGCTTGTTGCTTCGCTGCAGTATGTGGCGACAGGGTCATGTGCAAGCTCCGCTGATCTTTCACAGGTGCTGAAATATGTCGAGCTGGAGCTCAATAGGACGTTCACTTCGCACTCCCTTCGCATCCGTTTCGAGCCCTCACAAGGGTCCATGTTGCTTGATTTATCCACCATAGTATCCTTGGAGCTGATCCAGAATCTTCAGAATGCCAGATCAAAGGCCAGCCTCTTTGGTCTCTTGAATGAGACACTAACTCCCATGGGTGGTAGGCTCTTGAGGGCTAATATTCTGCAACCTTCCACGGAGAGTTCGAAGCTGTTGGCCCGATATGATGCTGTGGAGGACCTGTCTACGAAAGGGGAGATGTTCGTCACTATTAGACAAGGTCAGAAACATACGTTGCATCACTAGCATATACTAACTTGCGAGCATGTGTATGTATAACAGCTCTTAAGGGTTTCATCGATGCAGATAAAGTCTTAACATCTGTGGGTAGCTGACGTTCCTTTGAAGTTGTTTGTCATATCTAACAGTGTAGCTCATTCTTGTCCCCACTAAACGGACTTTCCAATACGTTGAGCAATCTGTCAACAATGTCATAATGCTAAAGGCCTTTGTTTCCTGGATTAAATCGGTGTATAAGGCCCTGGGAACGGCACAGAGCAGCCTGTTATTGACTATCAGAGAAGTAATACTCCGATGATCTGCAGGCCCTCAGGTCTAACGGGGCTATATAGCTATGTGCTCCAGCCGGCCATCGAACAATTGAAGAGCTAATTGAAGCTACTCTTAACGAGTACGTAACATACCAGACTAGGCCTCTCGATCTCAGGAACCAGCGCATCTACTGCGTCAGGGTACGTACCTATCTCCCACTCCGTCCTGTTTTCGATTCTGATTCCCACTAATTTGAGAATATAGGCTGGCGTCAATTGTCTACTCGATGTAGCGAGACAGACATACAAAGAAGCAAACATGGATGCTGCCGATCTCATTGCAAAGCTCTCAGGTGAGCGCACGGGTTCGGCTGCTTTCCGGCCATATTGTATCTAACATACGATAGAATCTCACGGAATTGCACTGGATCTTAAATTTGACGCGGCGCGTCAATACTACATCAGCATATCAGTTACAGATATAGAAATGCTCCCTGAAGTATTCATCAACGTATACCGCAAAAAGAACCGCTTAGAATGCCAGACACTTGACCTTGTCAAGTTGAACCGGAAGATCGTTGATGCACATAACGAAGTAATCAACATGAGTGACCAAACAGTCCAAGAACTGATCCAGAACATCCGAGCTGGGATTGCCCATCTCTTCAAAGTCAGCGAAGCTATCGCCATGCTCGATATGCTGTCCGCATTCGCGCAGCTAGCCACATGCCATGACTACGTCCGGCCTGAACTGACAGATGTCCTCGCCATCAAGTCAGGACGACATCCAGTCCGCGAAAAGATACACACCAAAAAATTCATCCCCAACGACGCCTACGCCACACAGCAGTCACGCTTCCAAATCATCACAGGCTGTAACATGAGCGGAAAGTCTACATACATCCGCTCCTTAGCCCTAATGACCATCATGGCACAAATCGGCTCCTTCATCCCAGCAGAGTACGCCTCCTTCTCCATCGTGCATCAACTCTTCGCCCGCGTCTCCAACTCAGACGGCCTAGAAGCAAACGTATCGACCTTCGCCACCGAAATGCGCGAAATGGCCTTCATCCTTCGCAACATCGAACCCAGAAGCATGGCCATCGTCGACGAACTAGGGCGCGGCACCAGCACAACAGACGGCCTAGCCATCGCCATCGCCATTGCAGAAGCCCTCATTGAAAGCCATGCCTTCGTCTGGTTCGTCACCCACTTCCACGATCTAGCCGTCATACTAGCCGAACGCAGTGGTGTCGTCAGCCTTCATCTCGCAGCCGAGATATCCCCCGATGCATCAAAAATGACCATGCTCTATAAAATTGCCGAAGGCCCCGACACAAATCGCTTTTACGGCCTTGCGCTCGCCAAGCTCGTCGATTTACCCCCCGGCGTCCTAGAGACTGCGAAGACTGTCTCTGAGCAATTGGATGAACTCGCTCAACGTCGCCATAGCAAATCCAGAGCCTTGGCCGTGTCACGGAAACGGAACCTGATTCTCTCGCTGAAAGAGCAGCTCCTGCAGGCGCGCAATGGTAAACTGGAAGGTGATGCGCTCCGCAGGTGGCTGAAACGTCTCCAGGATGAATTTGCAGTGCGAATGGCTGCTATAGATGAGGATATATCTGCGCCCAGTGGTTTGGCGGTTGATGATGATGGATGCGAGGGTCCTTACTCGAGTCAAACCGGGGAACCCCGATCTAATATTGAGGGTATCCTGCAGGATCCTGAGGATAGTTCACAGTCACTGCTTACTTCGTCGGTTGCTGAGCGATCGATCATAGTGATCTCTTCGGATGAAGCCTCAGAGCCTTGTACCTTGCTGGAGGACTAAGGGAACATTGCTATGCGAGAATGGTATTGAGTGGTTAGTGGAACAAATTATTTGCAACGTTTAGTGGTCATATCAACCCATGATTTCTCGTAGGTCTAATGTTCAATCATGCTGAATGAAGTGCTTTGTATTATCAGAAGTAACCGGACTGAGAACCAGTCCCTAGCTCCCCAACCCTCACTCTACCGTATTCTCAAACACCTTTTAGATTTGCACACCACATATCTATTATGACTCGCTTAAATACAGAGGCTAAACAGCACAATCCCATGTGTTTTCACAATCCCAGATGGGGTACTAGCCGAAATGGAAAAGAGTCTGCTTCCCCTTTTTCCCCTTACCTTTCTTACCCCCTCCTGCAGAGGACTCCCCGAAATCAGATTCCGGTTCGCCAGGGGTACTAGTTCCCGATCCACCTGAGCCCCAAGCGTTTGTGTTAGGGGGTTCCCGACCATCCCATTTGACTCGGACTGTTCCGCGGGTGAGACCAGCCATGAGGATGTTCGGTTTAGGGGCAGCTGGGAGAGCTGGGAAGGCATCGGCACTGGTTGGGTTTGCGGGGCGAGAGGGGTTACTTGATTTAGGGCCAGGACGGGAGGATGGGCGGGGGTAAGCTGGTGCAGGGGCTGCTGTGGCCCAAGGGGTTGTGCTGGTGGATGAGGAGGACTTTTTGGGGACTGTTGAAGAGAGGGGTGGGAAGGGGTTGCTTGAGTATGAGCCTGAGGGAAGGGCACCAACTCTGCCGACGGCTGAGCGGGAGGACTGGGCGGTCGATGATTTCAGTCGAAGGACTCGTTTGCCACCGCCTCCGCTGTCGTTCACGGTACCCGGGGACATGCCTGGTAAGACGCCGCCGGGGCCTGGTAGGGCTGGGTAATCTTCGTTGATTGCGCGCCAGTCGTTCCAGCTTTTCAGGAGCGCGTTTCGTTTGGAGTCTTCCTCGTAGATCTCTGCGAGTTCCTTAATGAGCTTGCCTAGCTCGGTGGTGGATGTGTCGAATAGGGAAAAGAAGGCGTCGATGAGCTCGGTGGCGCTTAGGGCTGAGGTACGGTAGGTGGACACTTTGGCGCGGAACTCCTTCAACTTGTTTTGGTCATTACCAAGGAGGTTAGAGGCACGTTCAACCACGGCTGCATGGCGTAGACGGCGTGCTTGTTCTTGGGGAGTGGCTGACCCCGAGTCGTTACCGAGGCTTAGATCCTGCAATTCCTGCACAGGAGTAGACGCAGCAGGGGGTGTTCGGGCGGCTGGAGTGCGTGGAGGAGCGTGCACGGTTTGGGTATCATTGCGGGTCAGTTGACCTCCAAAGCTGCGAGTTGAAACAGACTGCGCGCTTTGGATGGCCATCGCGCGTTGGTACGCAATTTCATCTCTTCTTAATGGTTGGGCAGAAGACATGGGAAGAGGATCTGCATTCGGATCGCGCCCACGACCAGCTCCACGGCGCTGTCGTTGAGGTTGATATGGCGTTCTGTAGTCGAAAGCGGACAGATCCACGGTGCGTGCATCACGTCTCGCATCCTTGGAAAGGCCATTCGGATGGCATTCCAACTGATGAGCTTTCATGTCCATTTGAGACTCGAAAACAACAAACTTCTTCTCCAAACACTCCTTGTCCAGGCACAGGAAATGATCTTTCTGGAAGTGATCCTCGAGCGCATTATAGTCAATATAATACTGTTGCTGGCGAGTGGTGGACTGTCTATCACAAATATGACATCTTTCGTGGCGATCACGACAGTGAGCGTACAATTCATCGTCGCCATAGAACCGCTGACGGCAGAAACCACACTCGGGGTGACCTTTGAAACCGCTCTGATCAACGGCTCCGGGAACGTGGTCTCCGTACTTCTCGTGCTTGCGTAACTCCGCTGTGGTGAAGAGTTCGTGCTCATGGGTAAACACTTTCTTGTTTCGCGTACAAAGATCACTGGGAGGAAAATCCATGAGTAATGCTCCTTAACAGCGGGTAAATTACTGTTACGTACCACATCACCCTGCCATGCTTACTTTTAACATGGCGATGTAAGTCAGGCCACCCTAAGCAGGCCACGTCACAATCCGTGTCCGGGCAGTTATACCGTAGCAAGAGGACCGTATCCTCGAAGATCTCGTTGTTCTCATATTTAATTCCGAGGTTATCATCTTTCTGGGAGAAGTCCGTGTCCTTGAAGTCTTCGAAGCGCTTCGCATGGTCATTGGTGAAGATCACGTAGTTCGATTCAGTCTATTGCGAGCGACAAACATTAGTACAGCCCTAGGCCTATAGACTGGAATCTAGAGCATACCCGACAATGCGCACAAGCTTTGTTCTTATACAAGGCTCGTAACCTCAAGGCACAGATATGGCAAGTGCGGTGATTACATGGCGAAACAGATGTATGTTCAACATCCGATGCACAAATGAAGCAAATCTCCCCATCATCGGCATCATCTGCAGCCGCCGCCTGCTTGTCTTTGTCTTCTTCTCCTATAGCCGGTCCTGGAGGAGGTCGCACACTGGGTGCCGGAGCTGCATCTTTATTAGGGGCGCTGCGGTTCTGCTTATCGCGGCCCAATCCTCCTCTGCGGGGCCCACTGCCCCTGGACTTTGAGTCTCTTCCAGCACTTCCAGTCGACTGTTGTGAGTTCTCAGTTCTCCCCGAGTGTTGACCTGCTCCTCGTCCTCGTCCGCGACGACCACCACGACTTGCGCCTTGCGATCCGGAGCCTCGGGACGATTGAGTGTCAGACATCGGAAGTGGATATGGAGGCGGAAACTGATATGACGGGGAACAATTTCACAGTAAGAGGACAAGCCCAGATAACAGCTCCCAGGGATCAGAAGAGCTCGGTGCTCTGTTCGGTACTATGCGACAACCGCTTTTTTTCTGCAGGGATGATTAGCTTGGAGCGGTTGGTTGGCAGTCAGTGAGGGGAGACAGACTGAAGAGCGGCGGGCGGAAAATGTTTGGTTTGTCGGCATAAATGCTTAGTGAGCAATGTTTTAATGTTCCATTTATTCAGATAAATTAATTAACTTTCCGCAATGACTACTGTAGGCGTCATGTCGACTCTTTCACTTTTCTGGTATATGCCATAGATATCAGGAAATTGGGAGTTTTTGAAATCACTTTTTAATGACTCGTTTCTATGAAATTCCTTTCATATCATTGCAATTAACTCAAAAGGGTTTCCCAATACTGATCACAGTTAGTCGTATCCTCCGTACAATAGTAGTAAGAGTAGTTAGTATATGGGGCTATTTTTGTCGAGAACTCTATACGCGGGGCCAATAATCTACTCGTATAGTCTGGATTGCTCATGCTATGTCATAAAATAATAAATAATAGTATGCAAATGGCAGGATATATTCCTGCAGGAGTCATCTCAAAGAGCAATCGTTCTTTAGCTGACAACATCCATCGCGCCCGTCTGCAAGGCAATACCAACTCCCGCTGGAGAAGAAGTAAGAGATTTGACAAATGAAAGGAAGAAAGAAAGGTAATCGTCTCGCCAATGAGGGTAAAACTGAGTAATCTCAATATTCAAAATGATGGCTCCTGGTTATCATATGCGGTGTGCTGCAAAACAAGAAAGAAAAGCAAGAAAAGCAAATATTCGTAAAGTTTAGCAACGGACGCGGCGCAGGCATGGCCCTGCCGGGAGGCTATGCAGGTCGCTTATCCCACTCTAAACTCGTCGAGGGTTATTCGTCCGGACTATACAGGTTTTGGCTGAGAATTTTGGTCATCGTGAACATATGTATGCGATCTTGTTTGAAGACCGCGCGCATTGGTTCGTCACAGCAGATTTGACGTCTGTCGCTTGGATCTTGAAGATCGTGCTGGTGAATGTACTCCCAGAGTTTCTTCACCGTCTGTGGTCGCGAGAGCTGAGGAAAGTTAGCTGATCCCCTTTCAATCATGCAGACGATGACGCTGAGAGACGTAGAGACAGAAGGGGAAACATACCGACTCCTCACCCCCCAACAGAGCTGACAACGCCGGCGAGAGAGTAAGTGGCTTCTGTACGATAGTCAGTACTGACTTTCTCCGGACGACAACGGTATCCCATACATGAAAGCCACCGGATCGATTCACTTTCTTCGCTTCCGAGGACGATTCGACGTCCGAATCGTCCTCTGCTTTGACCTTCTTCGACGTTTTGGCCTTGGTCACCTTCTTCTTCGCGGGCTGAGCTTTGCGCGTGCTAGCACCGCGAGTGGGACGGGCACGCATGTTCTCTTCAGCTTGCAGCTTTGCAGCGAAAAGGGCGTCCGCATCCACATCGTGGTCGGGCTTTTTCTTTTTTGCCGGGGGAGTCTTGTTCGATTCGCGTTCCTCGCTATCCGCCTGACGTTTATGAGACTTGGAAGATCGCGGGGATGAAGATTCGACCGGAGTCACAGAATCATGGCCATTGGTCGCAGGGGTAGCGGACGTAGCGGCTTCGGGGGAGGCACCATTACCGCCATTTTCGGCAAAGATGTCGAATCGTTCCATAATAAGCTGCTTAATCGCAGCCTAAACAAGAAAAAAAAAGAGAAGAAATATATTAGTAAAGACTATAACTCCAATTGGTTGAATAGTGTTGAGATCATTAGTTTTGCGACGTAATAGGATGCGGAACGGACCTTCTGCGGAGTGAGATCATAGCCAACCTCTTCCTGAAGCCCTTTACGGATTCGCTTCTCGGAGATAGTATTGAGGTCACTCTTGGCCAAGATCGAGTCAATGATCGGTACATATTGATCGCGGACTTCTGGAGAGACTGGCGCATAAACAATGATGTCAGTTCAGAGCGACTTCGGCGGCTGGTGCTCGACCCGGGAAACATGAGAGCTAGCGGAACTTACGCGACATCCTGACACAGCTAGCTTGTCTGGCCTTCTCGTAGCTGGAAATGACAATGGTAATTGTGCCAATTGCTGACTGTGTAAAGTCAAGGTGTCAAGGACGCCGGGTTACGGTAGATGGGGAGTCACGGAGATAGCGAATTGTACTGTAGAAGATCGATCGTCCAGATCTGGGCGTAGCGCTGGCGCTTAGGACCGGCGGGGCATATAAGAGAGGGAAAATCTCCAATAAAAGAGCAGCGGAGGAGAGATGGAGTATAGATCAAATAAAAACAAAAGAAAACAATGGAGAAAGCCGGTCCACAACGTCCAGCACTTTGCACCCGTAGCAGCCAAGGAATCTGGGACGATTGGGGGGTTTTGAGGTTGATCGCGATTGTTATGGATCTCCAACTGTATGTCAGTAAAGTACAGTCGGTTACGGTAAAGTAAGGTTTACTTAACACTGGAGGCTATGCGGGCGACTGGGGTCGGCCCCCCTCACGTGAAAAAAAGCAGCTGACTCAGGGATGAGTCAGCGCATCGCACACAGAAGCGGCGCCGGTTGGGATTTGTTCTTTTTGCCCTAAAACCAGCCAAAACGGGGACGACCAGCAGAAAATCAGAGCGGCTCTCTCATCCTCGATTCCCTCCACCCCTAAATCGCCGTCACGCTTCCCAGCAACCATGGCGCCTAGTTTCGATACCCTGTCCGAGCAGGACCTCCACGAAGAGGAGGAGGAGGAGGTTGACGTCTCCGGTGAGTTGAGTTCGATTCTTTTTGCTTGTCCAGCTCCCTTAGCCCCTCTTTGCTAATACCGCTTTTCCGATCCTCAGATCTCAAGGAGCAATTCGAAGTGAAGCTCGAGGAGGGGTTGGATACATTTATCGTCATCGATGGACTCCCGATCGTGCCAGAAGACAGCAAACAGAAGCTCATCAAGTTCTTGCTGAGGAAACTTAACGCGGTCGGCCACACCTCCGAAGATGCCGTTTTTATGCCAGTCAACGACAAGAAGATGTCCGAAGGGTATGTACCGGGGAGAAATTGATAGTGAAGGAAAAGGTTTAATGTTGTTCGTGCAGTTTTGCCTTCGTTGAATATGAAACCCCCGAACAAGCTGTTGCCGCAATCAAGCAGCTGCACGGAACACCCCTCGACAAAAAGCACACCCTCGTCGTGAACAAGCTGATGGATATTGATCGTTATGGTCGGGAAGGACGCATCGATGAGGAATATAAGCCCCCGGTAGTTGAACCTTTCAAGGAGAAGGAGCACCTCCGCTCATGGTTGGCCGATCCCAACGCCCGTGACCAATTCGCCCTCTACCGCAATGACAAGGTTGGCGTGTTCTGGAACAACAAGAACAACCCGCCGGAGAACGTCGTCGATCGTGCTCACTGGACACAGCTTTTCGTCCAGTGGTCTCCCAAGGGCACATACCTTGCATCCGTCCACCCCCAGGGTGTGCAACTCTGGGGCGGTCCTGCTTTCTCGAAACAGAAGCAGTTCCCCCATCCGTTCGTTCAGCTAGTCGAGTTCTCGCCCGGTGAGAACTACTTGACCACGTGGTCTGCCCGTCCCATTCAAGTCGAAGAGGGCCACCCACTCTTGACTTACGAGGAGGATGGAAAGAACATCATTATTTGGGACATCACTTCTGGAAAGCCTCTCCGTTCCTTTGTTTCTCATGACCTGGCTGCCGGCCCTGGTGAAGGCGATGCTGCCCCAAAGAAGAAGGTACAGTGGCCTGCTTTCAAGTGGTCCGCTGACGAGAAGTACGTCGCAAGGATGCTTCAGCAGCAGTCTATCTCCGTTTACGAGCTGCCTCGGATGAACTTGCTGGGTAAGACTTCCATCAAGGTTGACGGAGTCATGGACTTCGAATGGTCGCCAGCAACAGTTACCCGCGAGAGTGTCAAGCAATACGAACAGCTTCTCTCCTTCTGGACTCCTGAAATCGGCAGCAACCCCGCTAAGGTGGCTCTGATGAGTATCCCGTCCAAGGAGATTGTACGAACCCGTAATCTGTTCAACGTCTCCGATGTGAAGCTGCATTGGCAATCCCAAGGTGCATACGTTTGTGTCAAGGTGGATCGTCACTCCAAGTCCAAGAAGTCGATGGCCACCAATCTCGAGATTTTCCGGGTGAAGGAGAAGGGTGTTCCAGTTGAAGTGGTGGACAGTCTTAAAGACACCGTGATCAACTTTGCATGGGAGCCCAACGGTGGACGTTTCGTCCTGATCACTAACGGTGAGGCACCCAGTGGCGCTGCCGTTCTCCCCAAGACCTCTGTGTCTTTCTTCGCTCCTGAGAAGAAGGGCCCTCAGGCCGGTAACTTCAAGCTGGTGCGCACCATCGAGAAGAAGACGAGTAACGCTATCTACTGGTCTCCCAAGGGTCGTTTCGTCGTTGTTGCTACTGTTCACTCTCAGACGAACTTCGATTTGGATTTCTGGGATATGGACTTTGAGGGCGAGAAGGCCGAAGGCGAGAAGGATTTGGCTGCCAACCTTCAATTGATGAAGACTGTAGAGCACTACGGTGTAACAGACATCGAGTGGGATCCTACGGGTCGCTACGTTGTTAGCAGTGCTAGTGTGTGGACACATTCAGTAAGACTTTTTTCGCCTTCTAGACAGCTTTGCCATGTGGACAGTTACTGATATTCTTTTGTCTTAGATGGAAAACGGCTGGAACCTTCACACTTTCGCTGGTCAAACCCTCTCTGAAAACCCTACCGACAAGTTCAAGCAGTTCGTTTGGCGTCCTCGCCCCGCCACTCTTCTCAGCAAGGAAGAGCAGAAACAAGTGCGCAAGAACCTTCGTGAATACTCCAAGGAGTTCGATGAGGAAGACAGGTACGCTGTCGATATTGCCAACACTGCTGTTGTCGAGACGCGCAAGCGTGTTCTTAACGAATGGCTTGCCTGGATCCGTCGGGAGAAGGAGCTCATGGCCGAGGAGAAGGATGCCTATGGTATCCCCGAAAATGCAGACGACGCCAAGAACGCCAGGGATGCACCCCCAGTATCCGAGGACCAGGGCGAGGCTGTTGTCGAAGAGATTGTGGAAGAAATTGTCGAGGAGAATGAGGAAGTTATTAACTGATTGGGTCATGTCTTTCGTATCTAATGTCACTTTCTATTTCTTTTCCTCTTTTCTACATCTTGCCTGTCGATATCCTCACCCCCCTTCTTCGAAGCATCGCCTGCTTCCTACTCCTGTGAGCTTCTTCCTGTTATCCGTTTGGCTTGGTTCCAGCCCAAGGGTGTTCGGAACTACAAAAAGTGAATAGATGTGTATCTCCCGACTGGGAATGTTATGTGCGCAACGTTGGTAGCATGAGAGATGACAACGACGAGCCGGCATATACGCAAGGCTGACGAAGTAAGGTGTTACCATTATTGTATACAGTTCCATCAGTTGGCGTCTGGAATAATCATTCTTTTTTCTCTTAAGGCCTCCATATAAAGTATACCCTAACTCATCTCCAAACACATTACCCCGATCCACCCCCATACCACCAACCCACAAGGCACAAAACTTCTCCCCGCACCACTCTCCCCGGTCGTGCTAGCAGGCGGCCTCCCCGAATCTGTCGGATACGGTCCAGAATACGTACTCGCCGACTGAACATTCACCTTGAAGTACCCCTTCTCACCACCAAAAGACCTACTACTCCCCATCACATTCCCCGCAGGCGAATACTCGCAAACAACATACCACCCCTGAGCTCTCGTGTTCGAGCCGGTATCCGCCCGCTTCTCGTTATCAGTCACATTCCCGTACCCACAGTCAATAGCCGCGCACCCAACATCGGTGGTAGCCCTCCAGACGAGCTGGGTAAAATGGCCCGTGGCCTCCGTGAACCCAGTCGGTTCCTTGAAATCATACATGCGACGTTCGTCACCCCAAGCTGAGACGGCGGTCGAGGCGTCCGGGTACCCGAAGGCGAGGTTTTCGCCGTATGGTCCGTGCTATATAGTCATGCATCAGCATCGTATCATCGGCGCACCGGGCATGATGTGGACTCAATCCAACCCACATGGGCAAATAGGAAAAGACAGGTAGGAAGAGAGGTAGATAGGTGAGTGAGTGGAACGTACGGAATGTTTCCATTTACAGCTCTCGGCCCAGTCTTTCGCATATCGAGTCAATGTCTCGTTCCAGACGAGGTTGCTTGCATTGTGCTCTTCTCGGTAGCTGTTACTGACGGACAGGACTGTATCTTTGAATATTTCCGGTGATGTGTAAGAGGGGGGCTGTGGTGATGTGGGTGTTAGAGTCACCATGACTGTTGTCTGGACGGTTTGTTGTGCGCATATCGGGTTGGTGAGGTAGAGGAGCTGGAGACATGGTGTTAACCATTGTGTGAGGGTGGGGTGTTTGCAGGAGAAGAGAGTAAGCATCCTGTGGTTGGGATATTGTTTCTTCGTTTGTGTCAAATGTGTCTTGCTAACTGGGGTGGACCTAGTGTTGTTGGACTTGTGGATATGGTGCTGGTGTTTGTTGGATGAGTTCACTGGTCATGATCTTTTGGAATGGGTGATATCTTGATACGGTGGAGAGATCACGCAAAGCCAAGAATCTGATTGATCGGGCTAGTATTGTAGTTATTGAGTAACATTGAGTAATTCTATCAGAACCGTACTCAATTTGTTAGATGGATGCATTTGTTTCATTCATTGTATGGGGGAAGTACTTCATTCCATTACGAGGGTTCGTGGCAAATGTCAATAATATTTTTAGATCTGACAACAGGGAACCGACACATTTCGGTCGCTTTTTATAGAAGATTGCTGCGGGTGAGATGGGAATTGAAGGAATGAGTGGCTGAGAGGAGTTCTTGGTGTTTTCGGTCACTTCCTCCAACAGCCAGTCTCTGACGTCAGACCATCTTCAGGCGCCAGTTCAGGGACAATGGGAAATTACACTTCCCTACTCTTCCGAGGAACGATAAAACCCCCAAGGCCAAGTCTGGGTGAAGATTGAATTATGTATCTAGTATATAAAATGGTATGATGTCGTTCGGATCATAACTTCCGGGGCTTCCGCTGCCCTATAACCATATATCTATCCACTCACGGGCACATATACAGTACATGTGTATGCATGAACACGGGGTATTCTCTATATTTACAGGCCGTAATGCCATGGGTATATATTCCAAAGTTCCGTTCGTCACATAACATTGCACCCAATTCCATACATAGCTCGTTCAACGTCTCGTTTCACTTGGTACCAATCCGCTCGTCGTTCGGCGAACTCGTAAACTTCTTCCACCCGCCAAATTCCCTGGAACCGGTCCGAGTCGGCAATGATGGTAGCCAGTTCTTTGGCGTCCGAAGGGTCGATAAGGTAGATTTGAGAGAGCTCACGAAAAGCATTGAAGTAGACGAGAAGCTCATTATTCCTGAATCTCTGGATGAGTTTGAAGTAGTGGTTCATATCACTGGGCAGGGTTAACAAAATCATACCATTAGGTACCAAATTAAATAAAATTAAAAAAAAAAAGAAGCTTTACCTGATGAGCCTTAAGGATCCCTCAACGCTGATCCTCTGGCGTTTTAAATGCTTGCACAATGCCGTAAAAAGTCGCAGGCCCACCTCTTGGTTGAAAACGTCAAGCATGCTCTTATCCGTACTTCCCACGAGCATCTGCGTGTGCGAAGAAACTACATCGACCACGGCAACAGCCGCTTCAGACACGCTAACATCCATAGTTTTCCGGTGAGGGTCTGTAGACACACTAGGGTTGAAGTCTGTCGCTAACTGTCGCGTTGCTAGGATGTAATCAACTTCCTCCATCAGGACATCGATCCCTTTGTTGAGCCCTGCAGCAACGCGTTCATCAAGGTTCTGCTCAAACTTCTTCTTCTCTTTCACGGCTGGATCAACGAAGTCATTACGATCGGTCAGTTTAGAGCCAATGAGTTCCTGTTCATAAAATACATCGATCATCTGAAGAATCAGATCACCGACGTTCACCAGCTCCAAGAAGGTCACTAAAGGTTCAACGCCTGATTGATCGCGCTCTCCTTGTTCGCGAGGTCGATAGTTAGACAAATGGTCAACAGCTTTGTTAAAGCCAGCAATAAGATGACGATGCCCCAAGATTCGCACTAAGGTAACAAATATCGCCTCGCATTGCTGTTTCGTGGCGTTGCCCGTCTCACCCCCTATTCGAACAAACTGAGCAGCCCTCTCTAGGCTTGACTTTGCGGCATGGACTAGGCTCAAGGCAACTTCGATGCTGAAAAGAGATCGAATACCTTCCATTTTTGATTTCATGATAGCAGCCTTAGCTGCAAGTTCAGTGGTCGGGGCCTCTGTTACAGGTGGTGTAGTGGGCATGGAAATGGTTGAGAACCGGTTAGAGCTCTTCAAAGCAGAAGAGTCGCTAGCAGAAGACTCATCATCCGACTTTGAATCATTTGCCTTGGTCCCTGACAGACTGGGGAGGAGATTGACAGGCGCCATGATCACTTTCTTGAAGGAAGTCAGGAAGTCCCGCTTATCAGCTTGCCTATTTATATTTGACATCAGGAACGACTCAGTCGAGGCAGCCTGTTCGGAAAGTTGTCTGTCCCAATCATCCACTGCAGCCTCCGAGCGTGTCCGGAAATGATCCAACTCCTCCGCAAGATACAGGTCCATATGTGGCTCATAGACTTTAGCAATGACATGATCGACAAAGTCGTCGAAGTTAACAGCTGAAGTTTGAATCGGTAACAGAGTGTCCGAGAGGTTCATGCATTGAGCAAAGGTGGCTGAAACTGCGGTCAGGTAAGATTCTTTATTGATACGATGCAATTCATCAAAAATTGCGGCCAAGAACGGGTACAGAACATCTTGTCCGACTTTCGCAATGAACGGCAAGGCCACCTTCAATGATGGCGGAAATGCACGATTGATGATCGAGACTTCTTCGTTGTAAGCAACACTAAGTCGCGTGAAGAATGCCTGAGTCTGTTCAAGCTTCACTCGCTGGGACGATGCATCGATACAGTCTCCTGGTCTGCCAAAATCTGACCTTCGTGTGACGAGATGGTTATGGTGGATGAAAAGCTCGACGGCTGCAGCCCCACCGTTCAATGTGTAAAGAACGTGAGCATATTGCCGCATTCTATTGTCGATATCTTCGGTTTCGTACCCATGCCTGAATTCCTTAATAGCAGCTGTCTCGAACATGGATATAGCTGCCTCCAGGTGTGATAACCTTTCACGCCAACCCTCTGTCAAGTCACATTTGGCGAAAACTTGCAATTGAAATAGAATTTGTGCTTGGTGTTGCGGGTCAGTGTACTTTTTGAATAAGAGGTTATCCGGCGAGGCTCCTGAAGTAGCGATGTCATTGTAGAAAGGTGCAAGAGCAGCATGAATCTTGCCGTATTCATTCCGAGCTTCCCCACGTACGGATTTGACCTGCTGTAACACTCCCAATACTGGATCCTCTTCGAACTCATTTGCAGTGGTAGGGGCAGGCGTAGAAAGCTTGATTTGGTCAAAGCCATCTGACAGTGTGTTGAGGCTGATTTTATGTTTGTTTTCGGTGGCTGCAGCGAGCTGAGATGTCTGCTGAGATTGCTCGGTCGCTTCTTTCTGCCTGACACTTTCAACATTCGCGATGGTCCCGAATGCTTCTTCAACATGCTTCCTGGCTTCCAATTCATTCCAGCAGCCCATGCGTTTCAGCCGTTGAACCCATCTTGTGTCATCGTAAGCGATCTCCCGCAGGAGTTTCGATGATCGGGCTGCCCGAATCAGGTCGACTGGGGAAAGGTAATCAAGGATTGAGGACATAATCTCTACTGCTAGTTAGCTATAACGTGTTATCACTTCTTTCCTTTTGTCAAGATCAGCCATACCAGCTGGAAGGGCAGCCCTGGAGATTTGATCCATAGAGGCCATTCTGACCGAAGCCAGTACGTCCCTGCGCGGCTTCCCACCAGTCCCTGTCCCATTGCTCACTTTCGGCGGCATCTTGGTTTCTATGTTTATGCATCGGGAGGAACGGAGTTTTCCTAGAGTTCTCGATCGACCTATTGCCGAAAGCTCGGGCGGCCAAACCAGTTCCCACCGACTAGTTCGCTCCGCGGGGCAATGCACACGATTGGAATCAAGTTCGAGGATAACGTTCTAAATCACAGAATATTAGGGTATACGCTCATATGGCATAGATCCCATCGTGAAAGAAGCTTCCTAGGTCCAGTGTACGGACCGTTGGCGTCTTTATATATAGGTTGATAACAATGGCGGCAGTTAAATAACCCCAGAGTTTCCAGAGGGATCGCTCGGCGGCTTTCCGCTCTCGGTAATGGTCACATAAAGGACCAGTACCACGTGATTGAGGCTCTCAATGACTGCGATAAATGAGACAAGGATTAGTACAAACGTGCGATCGCTAACAAGGTCTATCATCTTGTGTTTCTATGTTGCTCATATGGCTCTTGGAACAATCATGCAGTGGGGCAGTAGATGTTGTCGTAGTATAGGGTTACACATCTCTCTCTCAAATAGTATATACTTTGACCATCAATTCCACTGATGTTGATCTAAAGAATTAGCTGGCTGTCTCCTGTTGAACAAGTTGGCAGGGCTGCTGTGTAGTAGGCTTTGCGTCGCTGACCAAGGACTTTGATTTAAAATCCTTGCCACTCATTTCGCCTGACATCCGATATAACCAATACTCTACAAGACTCGGACGTTTTTCGGAGCACAGCTGTGGTTGACCCCTTTGCTAAAACTAGTAGCGTCTAATAGCTTAGAGGCACCCTTGGAAGGAGCCAAGCAGGCATCGAAGCGGTTGGGACGTAGGAGTTCTACAAGCATTTCAAGTCATCGTCTCATCCACACTTCTGAAGGCATCTGTTGTGCATATTGGTTTAGAGTCCAAACACCTTTCGTTTTGCAAAATGCTTGTCAGAACTAAACCAGCTAATCTGGCTTCCTAGGCACCATAGTCAAAACTCTATAAGGTCATGATGACAGTGCTCTGCAAAGCATGCATGGCTATGTTTGCGAAGCATAATGGAGCTAACGACACTTCCTAGAACGCATCAGCTCTGAGAAAACTTCCATTTTTGATGGGCTTGTGTATTCTATTTGTATATCACAATCATCATAATATGCGTCAGCATACTGGAAAAAGTTTGTTATATTCACGGTGCTTCGTGTTTAGCATCTTTTATACTGGTAACAATGAGAAACAAGCCGAAAGAGGAACCTCCTATCGTGGTCTTGTGTCTTTGCAGACACATATACACCCACATCCATATCCTGGTAAGCACTTGGCGTTTACTAGAGGAAGTGATATAATGGAATTGTCATTGAGGTCTTGGTTAACCAACGGCTTCGATAGTTCTGTAGTCTTACTGGTTAAGAGAGGGTTTTGGAGTAATGAAATGAAACATGTTGCATGTCACGGGAAAGGGCACTCCGTATAAGGGCTTCGACTCTACGAGTCTTATCACTCTACCTGAGCCGATCTTATAACACCTCTTTCTCACATCCTTCCATTGTCTATCAACCTCTTTTTTATTCTTCTTGTACTTCGTATAGCTTACAAGGACAAATAGCCCTCGTTAGGGGTGTTCCACGCTTGATGGAGGTTCCTCAGCAGCCAGTCCTTCACGTCGAAGCGCGTGTTAACAGCAATAGCGATGGCATCATCATTCGCACTGATTTGGTATTGCTCCTGTCGAATAGCCCACAAATCCCTTCCAGAGCTGTGGAGCTTATAGCAGCAGATTAGGGAAGAAGTCACAAAATGGCTAACTGACAATTTCGTGGTTCTCTCCCTTGGACAAGAAATTTCCTCGTTTGGTAATGCTGCCCTCTCATTTGGGAATGAAGAGCGATGTCCTGGTTACTGATCGCATATTAGAAGGCCTAACTGAGCCACATGCCCAAGCCATAGACACCGTGATCGTTACCGAGTGTTGTGGGGGAGATTTCGAATCCGGAGCATATAGACTACATCAAGTTGAACTTGACGTTCAGGCGTATCAGCTTCGCACACCATTCGAGCAAGAAACCTCGCAACATACTCAACTTTTGGAAGATTCCATGGACAATAGAGACGATGATTCAAAAGCAAAAATATGGATTTTACCGAGCAGGGAGCTAGACGGACTTTGGGAGTCGTACGATACGTCCTAAGTTCCGGTGTTTGTGAATGAAGCTAACCTGATATACTATACTGGGCAGACTGCAGTTCGATCAACCAATAAAGTCTACACTACTTGGCGCAATAACCAGAATGGGTGAGGGCCAAGGATTTCAGCTGCAACTATCTGGTCTCAAATAACCGCTTGTTCTAGTGTCGTTATTTTCTCGAAAATATAGTAAATGGACGATCAACTGGAATAGACTGATCCTTCTATGGGGCCCTCCTGGGACAGGAAAAACAAGTCTTTGGTGTGCTATCATGATTCCATGCAGATCGCTAGCAACTGATCTGGTCTAGTCGTGGCCTCGCCCAGAAGCTCGCAATACGTGTCGGAAAGCATTATCCCCAGAGCAAGTTAGTCGAGATCAATGCTCACTCCCTAGGTAGTAAGTATTTCGGTGAAAGCGGCAAGTTGGTGAGCAAAATATTTGAGAATCTCGAGTCATTGCTTGAAGAGGAAGAGGATACCTTTGTCTGTGTAATGGTGGATGAGATAGAGACACTGGCGGCTCGAAGAGAACGAGCATTGGGTGCTAATGAGCCATTCGACTCCGTACGTGCGGTAAACGCACTACTTACGGGCTTGGATAGAATGAAGACCCATCCCAATGTTGTTGTTATCTGTACAAGCAACTTGGTCAGCGCTCTGGTAAGCAGTCCGTCTACTAGAGTCGACTGGTAATGTATGATCTCAGTCTCACTAGATAACGCACTTCGCGCAGGACCAAGCTTTCCTCGATCGGGTCGATATCAAGCAACTCATACCATATCTATCGAACAGGGCGATCTACGGAATTTACAGAGAGTGTCTAGAAGAAATGAGTCGATGTGGGATCATCGAGGGATCTTCGTTTGATGTTATACAAGTGAACCCGGAGAACCCCCAGACTGCGCTACAGTATGTGGAGCAGGCTACGGAGACTCTAACGTTACCCACATTTGACGAGATGCTCCTCAATTATCAGATGTTCCCAGACGCCGTTCCCAAGCAGCTTGGTGACGCAGCTTCGGAGAGTGTGGTGAGTACTATTTCTGGTGGTTCATTAACCAATAGAGGATACTGCATCTAATGGTAGAAGAATATTGCTAACAATTTATCAGGGTCTGAGTGGCCGAACCATTCGACGCCTACCTGCGCTGTCTCTGGTGTTGTATAGTCAAAGTGTCCGAAGTAATATTCGGGCGGCTGTTCATGCCCTGCGGACGGGTATTGCGTCGGAAACTCAGGCCAAGGTGGAAGCACAATGACGAGCGAGGCAAACGGGAGAGGAAATGGGAGGGCGTCATGGGAGGTTCTCAAATAAGCAATGGGCGTAAGACCGAGTTTAAGATGGGGATTAAGTATTTAAAATGGAGTTATGGAGTCGAAATTGTATTCGGAGCCGATAATTAATGGTGTCATTGTCGTTGTTGGCTGTCATCATGTGGCCGCTGATTTATCGATCGAATTTTGTTGTTCCGAAAAGTCGCGGTTTTCACCGAAGACAGTTAGAGCCGTTGTGGTAGCCAATCAGCGTGAGGGTTTAGCCAATTCCAAACCCAAGAGAAACTTGACCGTCCGACAACCTCAACTTCACCTCCAAAAGCACATTCTCTACGACCCCCTCCCCCCTCCCCTCTCCTTCTTCTTGGCTATCGTGCCTTCCTGATTATCCATTGATCGGAGGGTCTTCTACATCATCAGTATGCTGGCACGTACTGTCTTGCGCAGCGTGCCCTTCCGGGGTACCGCACGGCAGTCTTTGAACAGAGCATCCACGGTACGCACTTCCCCGACATGTAACGTCCATTGAGTTCAATATATGAGGACAATCCCTTTGCAATTCGTCCTTGAGGGGTGCTGCAAGGACCCAGGACTGACGAATCATCCAGCGTGCATCTTCCTCCACTGCTGGTGCCGAATCCGCCAGCTCCCCCTTCCACCTCACAGTCACTGCGTCTGTCGCATCCGCCCTCGCCCTCGGATCCGCCGCGTATCTCTATGGACAGGAAGCTTTTGCATCGACCCCTGCTGAAGAAGGGTGAGTAGCCTGGCAATGATATCGGTCGGACATGACTGCCTCTTCGGCCTCTCCGTTGCTCCGACCGAATCATCATCTTTGGAGCCGAGACCGTGATAAGGCTGACACATTCCAATCTAAAGGTTGCACGCTACTCAATACCCTTGGGAACATGCCAAGTGGAACAAGACCTTCGATCACGCTGCGTGAGTTTTCCCAGGAGAGGCTGATTCCCCTTTTGAGATGGCATGAAATTCATGCTTACATTCCCTTTTTCAGCCTCCGCCGTGGTTTTCAGGTCTACCGTGAAGTCTGCGCTTCCTGCCACTCCTTGACCCGTGTTCCCTGGCGTTCATTCGTCGGTGTTATGCACACCGTCGATGAGATGAAGGCCATGGCCGAAGAGAACGAATACGACACCGAACCCAACGACCAGGGCGAAATCGAGCAGCGTCCCGGAAAGTTGTCAGACTACATCCCCGCTCCTTACAAGAACGAGGAGGCTGCTCGTGCTGCCAACGGTGGTGCTCTGCCCCCTGATCTCAGCTTGATCGTCAAGGGCCGTCACGGTGGCTGCGATTATATTTTCAGTCTGTTGACCGGTTACCCCGATGAGCCCCCAGCTGGTGCCACTGTCCAGGAGGGCATGAACTTCAACCCCTACTTCCCTGGAACCGGTATGTTTTGAAATATTAATTTTATGTTGTTTTTCTGGTTAATCTAACTTGTTGCAGCTATTGCTATGGGCCGTGTTCTCTTCGATGGTGTCGTCGAGTACGAGGATGGCACCCCTGCTACCACCTCTCAGATGGCTAAGGACGTTGTTGAGTTCCTCAACTGGGCTGCCGAGCCTGAGATGGATGACCGTAAGAAGATGGGTGTCAAGGCTATTACCCTCCTTACCGGTCTGTTCGCCATCAGCGTCTGGGTCAAGCGTTACAAGTGGTCTCCGATCAAGACAAGGAAGATTGTGTACAGCCCCCCTGTCTCCCCCCGGCGCTGAATGATGCAGCAGACTATATCAATTGCAAAATGTGAGGGATACGACGGCGGCCAGAGAGAGCCTTGAATAATCCCACCCCAACCTTATTAGGTTGGTTCCGTCGCCGCCCTCTCATCAGTCGCTCTCGTGTATGGCCTCTGCTTGTTTTGTTAGATGTTCTTCAGGACACCTGTATCTGTATCTTAGATATTTTTCTCCTTTGAAAATCTTGTTTGAAGACCCAATGTCACTATTTCTTTTGTCTACTTCCATATATGGACTTTGCTTCGTCATTCGGTAGATTATTTCGCCTAGAGGCAATACTTGTCGGTGGTGCCTTCTCTTTGCCAGCTGTCATTCTTGCCACTGAAAAATAGTTGAACAGTTCCGAGGCGGGTATGTATTTAAAGGAATTGTGAAGATGTAATTGGAAAGCTGATATATTAACGTTCTTGGTCTTACATACGTGATCTAATTACACTCTATCGTTCGTTCACCATCCCCAAAAAGTGCCATATATATATTATCGTAACAACCCCACATTACGGCGACAATGAGATCCGACACCTTCATCAACCACTGTGGACTGCGACCGTCTGGACCGGCCAGAAGTCTCGAGAGCCTCAACATCAAAAGCATGGGTGGGCCCCACGTCACCAGGAACATCGCCTTGCCTATTTTCTGACGAACAGTCGTGATCTGGTATGTCTGCACTCGAGCAAGAGATGCCCTGTAAGAGATAGGAAGATCATGCTCAACCGCCCCAGTGAGGATCAAGTTGAGGTAGCGAGCGGATGGCTGGGCGTAACCTGGCTGTCGTACCCTCGGGTCAAATCGCCGCGTTCGCAGTGCATAAGCACGCTGGGATATCTCATTTGTGGTTGCGGCAGGGGAAAGAAGAGTATGAGCCTTGAATGGCTTGGTTATTGGCTTATCAGGGATGGGGTCGGCGGGATCGTAATGCTCAGGGAATGAATAACAGTCTACAACGATGTCTTTGTATCCATTTCCACCTCCTTCCGTGGCTATTATGCGGGCGTAGTCAGTAAGGGTGACTTCATACACCACGCCGATGAGAGGTGTATTGGACAATGAGTCGTGGTCTCGCTGTGAGATGAGTTTTGCATCTTCCGACGTGGATGCCCCCTCTAATCCATTGCCCATGATATTGTCTGGGTCCGTTCGCTTGCCTGAAACGTCCCGGAATTGACTCGCCGCGAAACAAGGCTCAATGTAGGGTAGCCCGGGAAGATCGAAGGTCAATCGTAATTCGGGAACAATGACGTTGATTTGAGAAAGGGGTCTGATGCCTCGCATTCCCAGGAACGTCTTCGAAGCCAGGTTCGAGCCATAGGCTAGGTATAGGACGGTGTCTTTCGGGGCGGATGGGTCGTCGTATCGCTTGGGAATCTTGGGGAGGTGTTCGGAAAGGTGCTCGTCTCTTTCGAGTGATTGTTCTGCGATTGATGCTCGTCGTCTTTCATACGTTGTCTCAGGAAGATAACAACCTGTTGCTCTGGAGGTCGAGTTCCTGGTATTGCCTCCAGGGAATAACTCCCATAACCGCTCGAACGTCCCCCTTACCGACGAGGGCTTTGGAGAGAAGGCATCGGCGCCTTCTTTCGCCTGGAATTCAGGATGTGGTGACCCCATTTTAAGATCAGCCTGTGGTTAATCGAAAATTAGGAATAGTTTGGTATTGAACCATAGCACATCCGTTAGATTTTATGGGTTAGTCAAGCTGGTTTCAGAGAATGAGCAGACCAATCGTTGTGCTGCCTGGATGTCATTTTCCTGTTTCCACGTCGACCTTGACTGCCTGCTGGAATCTCATAGACATGTACGGAGTAAGGGTCGGGACGGAGCGAATGAGGGCCGCTGGCTCGGAACGGATCTGCCAGGGCCCGCGGCTTTGCTTACAATATCAGTCGGAATTTGTTAGTAATCCTACTCATGGCTTTTTATTTTTTTCAATAGGGTGTGATATGGACATGGATGATGGTTGAGGGCGCTCTATGTTCAGAGACAGTTGAAAGGGGCCGATCTAACTTATATATGGAAGCTTCAGCAAAATGCGATGATGCCATCTGCGCCATATATTGAGAATCCCGGGGTTTAATGCATCTGACATTCTTATGCTTGTGTGGTCTTGGCATTGGCACCTATAGTACTGATCGAACATTGAATTATAGCCCAACAACCTCCTATGTGCCATTGGTGCTTCATTGACCAATCAGTTGTAATATAACTAACTACAGAAAACAGAAAACATGTAAATAAATCTTCTTGGTAGGATGTCAGATTATACTAGCGCCCAACCTGTCAATGATCTTCACCCATTGGGTGTAAAACGACCATCAAAAGGTCAAACGGAGGTCAAATGTGCTAGCTAGTCAACGAGCCAGTTAGCAGACCTCTTCCCAAGCCTCTACCTACCTAGTAGGCTAGTCCTATGGCAAATTGGGACTTTCCCGGCGAGGCATCAAGGTTTCAACCTTACTACCTACTATACTAGGGTAACGTAGAATCCTGTTTCGACATCATCGTCATGTGATGGCACACTTACTTCCGTTTACATCGCTTTCATGTCAATTGCTGTCAGTCACTTGGCCTTATTCCAAATATTTCTTCACTTATATTTAACCACTCAACAAGCACTGAATGGCTAGCTCGACTTCGGACAAAGATTGCCACGGGCAAAAGCTACCTTCCATGGCAGAACTTGCCCTAGTCTGCCAAGTGAAAAGTGCAGCTACAGAAGCAAAAGGAGATACCGGGGTACGGTAAGCAAAACTAGGATCTTGAGGGATTATTCAATCTGTGCCATGACCTAACAAAATACAGTTTTCCAGAGGACCTGATTGAAACTTTACTATGCAACGAAACTCCGATAAAGGGCAAAATCGTCAACGAGATATTTTCCGCTCTGGATAACAACAGACCCAGTATTATACGGTCCTTAGATACAATCTCTCTGCGATGTTTGGCATACTTGTTACTCGACTCCGGAGTTGAAGCTGCCCAGGAGCGAGGATTGTATCTCTTGCTGGTTCGGCTCTAGGCACCTAGACAGATGCTACGGTCAAATCTAATCTCAAATAGGATAGGTCTCAACCCAGCGCTAATTACAACTTGATCGAAACTATGTCACCAGATTTACCATCCACAGACTGCTTGCGCTTAGCTCGGCGACAGCTAGTCCACGTGCTGTATAGATTATTTGCTGATGTAGCCCGAGGCTTTGCGCTTCGAAGATTGGTAAATCTCAGCTCCTCATACATGAATGAGTGATACTGACAGTACACAGGCTGGGAAGTTGCTAGTAGAGCTCATGCTCGAACAAGAGGATGGATGTGGCCTATCACCTCCAGTCCAGGAACAAGATCTCACCCGGTATGTTATCATTGGATAGGGACTGCTTGTCATAGTAGCTTAATTGTATCTCTAGAATTGCTTCTATAGCGCACCTTGAGACTGATGCCATTCTAAAATTCTTTGCAAGCGTTATCATTCAAAATCTTCATCTATCTGGTTTAACTACGGAATTCCCGTGGACTCCCGACGACACAAAATACAGAAGAACGTTCTTCAATTACCCAGAACTCTCAAATGATGATATAATCAAATCATACACTTTATACATGCGTGAGGCTGAACAAGAAATGCCGAGGGACCGAGATGTGCTGCCAGGAAAAGTGCAAGGGGCTGAGAGGTCTGCACATACATGCTACGTCTTGCAGTCTATCCATATGGACTCAACTGTGCTCGCGAAAGGCACTATATTTGCTACTTCTACACCATCTTCATTGCTATTTATATATGCTGTGGACGACATCTACGGAAACCACTTCAGCTATATTGAGGTGCCAATACGGTCTATCTCACGGCCAATACGATCATTCGCGAGCCGATGCGGAGGGCAAGACACATCTTTACGTTTGCCTCTAGAATCAACGAAATCGATAACAACGGACAGTAGAAACCAAGTTATGAAAGGACAATATCTCATCTTACTGTCAAATGAAGACCTTACCGGACTGCAGAAGGCAGTCGATGGGGCCGGTGGAGGAGTCAAATTGAATGATACAGAAACAGATTCAACGGTTCGAAGATCATCATCAATGGTGATACCTTTGGACATGGTCGAGGCGGTAGTAAGGAAGTCTAAGCGCACCTCCGAGGCAAGAGCTCGAAGGAAGGCAGATACCAACCAAACATTGCCATCAAGTATGCCCCCCAAAAACATGTCCCAGGTTTCTGACACAGTGTGTCCCCCGGCAGTCATGGTGCCAAGTATTCTCAGCGCTGATGGCCCCGATGGCAAAGATGAAGGATGCAAGTTTATCGACGAAGTTGATGGACGTTTATTAGGTGTTATTGATGAGGAGGCCATGGAGTGCTCACAAATAGACCGTTTCGATCTAATCGGAAAGCCGAAATCTTCTAAACTACACTCAAATCCTATAACTAGGAACGGGGTTTCTCAAGATGCCAGAGTCCCTCCTACATCGCCGGAAAGGACGTCCAGTAGGCCACGAAAGGACAAATCTAGCAAGCCAACTGCAACGGCTAGCCAAAGCAGGCAACAACGCAGCACTTTGTCGGATAACAGAAGACCTAACCTACAATTGTCCAATACGCAGGAATCATTGATATTCCATCCTCAGCGAATTAACAGGAAGGTCTATACAGCTCATTCTAAGGCGGTTGTCGACTGGGATGAAGATCTTCGACCGAGTGACGAGATCAATGAGCCAGGATCTGACAAGGAAAACGAAGTGACTTCAGTTTCTTCTCCCGTGTTTGGAGACAGTTCAGCGTTTGATAGGAACTTGATTGATGGTCACAAAAAATTCGGATGCAAGACAAACCCAACCGCTAGGAAACGTAAGAAGCCGCCAGCCAAGAGTAGCCACAGTGCTACTAGAAAAAGAGGTAGCAGATCGGGGTTGATATCTCCTGAAGCATGCATCGACAATACAAGTAATCTCGTCGAATGTAACGGTGGGCCGAAGAAACCTCAGGTCAATGATATCCGGATGGAAAACGCCAAGGGCCTATCAGATAACGAATCTATGGTCACTGGCAAATACACAGCAAACGATGGGAATCTTAATGAGATCTGTGCGAATGATGTCTCTTTGCTACGCACCAATGAGGACAAACAGGACGCAACAGCACCAGAAATCGTCCTTGATAGTAAGGATGATGACGGCGGGGCCAGTTATGCTACACACATTAGTGGTTGTAGGCACTCGCGATCTACTATAGACGTTCAGTTGCTAGGGGCAAAGGGCACAGGAAGAGGGCAGAACGTCGGAGAAAAGCTCACTGCAGCCTTTCAAGGTGAAACATTATCGCAGTGTGAAAGACACGAGTGCATTCGCGGACGTGAAGTCTCTGCCTATTCCAGGAAGAACCAGAAAGGTATAGGATTATCATTTCAACCAAGCAAAGAGCATCTTGAGATCACGCAGCTTCCTGAACAAGGCGTTCCAGAAGGTGACGAAGGAAACGATATCTTGCAAGGCTCAGGAAGAGATAAGACGCTAGATATCGTTGTCCGCCGGACGGCACCAAGTAAAGCGCAAGAGACAGGGGAGGAAGACTGCCAGAAATCTGTGCAGGAGTTAGAGATGATGACGGTTGGCATGGAAAGAGCAGTCAAGCTCTCAAGCCATGACCAATGGAAAGAAAAAGATCGAGCAGATAAGTTCGTATCTCCCCTCAGCAACTCGGCACAATGCCAGTATGGAGAACTTCATGTCCAACTACGCGATGAAAACACTCCAGTGGCTCAGTCTGAGAGGAATGACGACAGTCCCGACAGCGCGATCGAAAGGGCTGAGGGCCGTTCGTACTGTGAAAGGGTGTACCAAAGCAAAGCTGAACTTCATTTAGCGGAATCAGATATAGCAGGGTCAGTCTCTTCGGAAAACAAGGGCTCGGTCTTCGCTAGATCTCCCTACACATGTAATCGGCGAGCACATGGCTATATCGCGGAACATCCAAGGACTACACCAAAGAGGAGCATTGTAGACAACAATGGAAGCCCACGACTTTTATCGGAAGGGGTAATGAAACTTACAGCTTCTGTTAGGGCCGTGCGTTGCGAAAACCTCTCACAGCATTTGCCACTGAGAGCAAAGAAACTAGTTGGTGGATATACTGGGGAAGAGTCTGGCTACGATGGAGGTCTTGAGGAGAATTCCGTTGAAGAAGAACCTTCTGATGCCGACAGTATGCCAGCTTTCATCGCGTGCGGTGAGGAGTCCAGCGTTCGTAAAGAAAACTCGCTGGGATCTCCAAAGGATTCCGTGATCGACACCCAAAGTTTCAGGTACACAGGCCCTTCCAGCAGTAAAGCATCTTCCGCTTCAACGAAACGTACGAGGACATACAGCCCACTGGCGAGCTGTGAAAGCCAGAGTGCACAGAGGGATATTGGAAGAGCAGCCCCATTATTTCATCAGTGGTACAAACGCATCGAGAATCGAGGCCAGCAACCATGGCGGTCTCCATCTCAAGGAGAACTGGCCTCTGTCGACTCTCCCTGGGATACAGCAGTAGAATCGAGCACACACGCCAAGAAAGGCGTCAAGATGAGCGATGGGGACACAGCGCTACAGGCACTTCAGAGGGATACGCAAAGCATGTTACTGGCTTCTAGTGAGGTAGGTCAGCCTCTGCAGCATAGGTTACGGCCGTCGTGTGTCGACTAATGGACTAAAGCGTCTTATGCGCGGATTGGAGAGTGAGAAACGCACCGTCAGCAAAATGCTGGAGATGTATCGTCAACAATGCGATCGGGTACTTGATCAGCTCTTTGACGCACATCAGGAACGAATCAAGCTTTGTAAACAGCAAATGGATCTTATTCAACACCATCATGCAGACATCTGCCAGGGATTGATCCGTCGCTTGGAAACAAATGAGCGGTGTGCACGAAAGCGAACCAAGTCTCATCTCAAGTTGGACCTAGAGGAAAGGAAGAGAAAGAAGCACAGGAGCTCTTGAAATTCAGTGTGGGTGTACATTCTGTGAGCTGCAAGGCAATATTGAACCTCGTGATAAGGAGGTCAAGAGGTCTTGTTCTTTTTATCGTTATGTTGGAAAGAAAGCAGTGTCAATCATGGTTTCCCATGACCACTGTTGCTACGCCTATTGCTATTCCTACCCTCCACAGATATCATGAAACACAGAAGGAAGACATTTGAGTTCCACCAATGTTGTACGGTGCAATTTAGTAGGCCTAGTCTCAGAAAGCAGGTTCTGATTCGTTGACCCTAAAGATGTCACCTCCAATTGGTCCTTGGCTGTAGCTGGACGAATGACAGTTGAGCGAAACGGGTTACGATCCTGAGGCATGCTCCGGTTCACCGGTCTCACGTGCCAAACAGGACCAATAGGGAAAGTATGACTCGTCGAGCCCGCCGACATAGGAGACCCAAAAAAAAATAGAAAAAATAAAAATAAGATAAAGATCTTAAGATCATACAACGCAAGGCAAACGCAACTCCCTCTCTTTTGAGTGTAGCTGTCTTCTGCTGTCATACTCTTTCTCTCCCTGAAGATACCCCGTCCGGAGTTTGTTTCTTTCCTGTTTTCCCTTTCTTCAATCGCCCCGAGAATTTAATTATACGCTATTTCCTTTTACCCCTCCATACTCTTTCGACTTTATCGCTCAATTTCCACCCCCCCCGGCCGCCACCATGTCTGTGAGTCAAACTGCTACCCATAAACACGCCAATTCTTCCGAACAGCTACTAATTTAATTCCTGCAGTTCTTCATTGAAAACCCCAATGTAGGGGATTCCAACCATATGGAGGACTCGAGAAGTATGTCGATTTTTTTTCTTATCATCCATTGTTGGGTCACATCACTCACTAGACGCTGAACGTGCACAGTTCGAGGATACAACCCTCTCACCCCCCCCAACCTCCTCCAACACGAAATCGCTTTGACGGAGAAGTCCCGACAGGCCGTCTTGCAAGGTCGTCAGGAGGCTAGCGCTATCGCTCATGGCACCGACACCGACAAACGCCGCCTGTTGGTTGTCGTTGGACCCTGCTCCATCCACGACCCCGAAATGGCCCTTGAATACTGCGACCGCCTGGTGGAATTGAAGGAGAAATACACGGATGAGCTCTTGATTGTCATGCGCGCTTACTTGGAGAAGCCTCGTACCACCGTTGGCTGGAAGGGTCTCATCAACGACCCCGACATCGACAACAGCTTCAAGATCAACAAGGGTCTGCGCACATCCCGTCAACTCTTCGTCGACTTGACCAACAAGGGTATGCCTATTGCTAGCGAGATGCTGGATACCATCTCCCCACAGTTCCTGGCCGATTGTCTCTCCGTCGGTGCAGTTGGCGCTCGGACGACCGAGTCGCAGGTCCACCGTGAACTGGCCTCCGGTCTGTCCTTCCCCGTTGGATTCAAGAACGGCACCGATGGCTCTTTGGATGTTGCTGTGGACGCCATTGGCTCGGTCAAACACCCCCACCACTTCCTCTCCGTTACTAAGCCTGGTGTGGTCTCCATTGTCGGCACTGTGGGCAACCCCGACTGCTTCGTCATCCTCCGTGGTGGCAAGAAGGGCCCCAACTATGATGCCGAGAGCATTGCCGAAGCCAAGGCCAAGCTCACTGCGCAGGGCCTGGCGCCGCGTCTCATGGTCGACTGCAGCCACGGTAACTCGCAGAAGAACCACAAGAACCAGCCCAAGGTGGCCGCTGTGCTCGCGGAGCAGATCGCTGCGGGCGAGACCGCGATCATGGGTGTTATGATTGAGAGCAACATCAACGAGGGTATGCTTTCTTTTTACTCTGTGTTTTTGAATCCTAATGCTAAACAACGTTCTATAGGTAACCAGAAGGTCCCTCCTGAGGGCAAGGCTGGTCTCAAGTACGGTGTCAGTATCACCGATGCTTGTATCAACTGGGAAGACACAGAATCTGTATTGGAGAACCTCGCTCAGGCGGTCCGTACTCGCAGGGAGAAATTGGCGGTTAACGGCGCCTCCAACTAAAATCTATCAAACGATCAACACTTCATCTTTAATTTTTTTTCGCTGCCCGATTAATCGAGCGGAGCTTGTTCATTCAGTCACGTTCTTCCGGTGTTGCAAAAATGGGTTGGACTATGATAGCGTTTTATGAATAAAAGTACGGTTGGGTTTGAATACATGGGATATCTTGATATGGCATTGAACACAACGCTTTTTCCATCGTCGTGAACTTTTCCAGTCCTTTGACTTAAACATGCAGGCCCCTCAAGAGTATATCCTAGGGTCGTTATAAACTTAGTAACAGTACCAGAGCAACTATACTCAATCCTTTATGCAGATTCACCACATTTCCATACCTGTGAAGTCTTTTTTTTCCCCATTAAATTTCCCCATTAAATTTCAAGCAGGAGAAGTGGTACTATACCAAGATGGGAAAACATCCTAATCGGCAAGAGATTTCCCAACCCAAGGCAGCGTTTAAATCTCGATGGGAACGGCTCACTTCCCAAGCGCTAGGACAAGTAGAGAAACCGAGCTAGACTCCTAACCCGACCATTCGGTACACAACAAAAGCCCACCAACAGATGACCATTTTTGGGCAACAGTGTCCTGCCGATGATCACCGCTTGTGGACATATGGCTGAGTCGGGCACCAACGTATATCATCTGCGTGTCTCGCTAAAACTTGGTCTGTTGTTATCAACCAGGGCATTTGAGCCATGTTGTCGTCCGCTAGTACGGGACCCTGAGCTAGTTACTTTTTAGTAAATTTGGGTATAACTCTGGTCAAATCGGGAAGCAAGTTGCGAACCCTATAAACGCTTACTTCGCTGCGGACCGGCCCCTAAAATCTTACCTCCATTTAGGTACTCTTTAGTGCGAGCAGGGAGGGGTCAGGGGGTGGAGATCATTTCATATGGAGTCATACGATACTGTTCACTTGAGACTCACCTTTGAACCCAACAATTAATGCCACTTGTATGTCAATTCGTTGGCTAGTTTCTGTTGGGTCGTTAGGGTCAGGGCCTGGCTGCTTGCTTAAAGTAGAATTTCTAGATAAAGAAGTTTGCAGGCTAAGAGTTAATTTAGCTATGCCGCTACAGCCCTTATATATCGAACTGAGCAGTATTGAGCTATATGTAAAATAATATTTTTCAATAGTGATACGTATTTTGGAAATCTAGGTAGATATGTTCCAAGGAAAACTCATGATATCTTTTCCTACTTCTACCTAGTATATATAATACGGTGACTATTTTTAGGATCCTACTTATTCTTTAGAATCTGCCCTAAATATTGGTCCGTCTAACATAGAGCTGAATTCGCCCGTCACTACAGTTGGTTTCACCCGCTCTCATTTCCATCTTAAGTAAATCTTTGAACTGTCCCTGCCTCGGAGAGATTACAACTCACCTTCTCTACCCAAGTCCAATTCCTATCATTCATATCCCTTTCCTGAACTGGAAACCATACGAATCATCCCTTGAGCGAAATATATCCCTTCTCCGATTACATGCAATGTATTATGCGGTTTCCTTTACTACTCACCGTCATGCTAGGCTTGGGCGCTATTATTGGGGCAACTGTATGAATAATGTCAACCTTGGTTCTAGAAAAGTTGATTGTTGACTATAAAAACACATGTCCCTTGCCTTAGCCTATGTAAATGAGTCACCGGTTATATCTTTCTATCGTTCCGAGTTTCCGTCTGACCTGAAGTCTACTGGTTAGGATTATAATGTGACGTTGGGTACTCTACTTCCTACTTGGACTAGAGCTCTAAGCCACTCAGAGCCCTCAGGACTATCTATGGTACCATCGTGGATTGTTGGGTCTACTGGCAGTCTAAAGTCTTACACCGTGGGCAAGGATTCAGAGAACAGGCATAGAAGTTGCATGAATCCTTTCACGGCCTACCTCCCCCTGCAATTTGGGTTGTCTGCCATGAAGGCAACCCCATCAAATGGCAGCAAATAAGTATTACACACTTTATCGTAGAATCATAGTGCCACCACCTGGCTTATAGCAATTCGGAGACTCCGTAGCTGCGCATTGGGTGACGATGCAGCACACCTAACCATGAACCCTACAGTCGCACTTACTCCCACCAGGTACCGTCTCTCATCCATGACATGCCTTCTGTGATACTCACGGATGGCTTGTTTCAGAGGACATACTAGAGCCGGGGTTGGAGCTGGGATCGGTATCAGATTGAGGCTGGGCGTGGAAAGGAGAGCGGAAGGGGAAAATTATCAACAGTAACCCTGATCATGAATGATGGCAAGGAATCATTCTGATTCTCCGTATTCCTATGGCGTCTCCAGAAACACTGAGAAAGTAGTCGTGCTTATATAGAGAACCGAAGACTGGACCTTCCCTCCGAATTCAACCACGGCCAAAAGGCATTGCATTCCCTACATCTATATTTGTAGACTCCTTGAAACCAGACCTCATTCAGAATGTTCGGCTTCATCAAACCGCTTCTGATCACCGCAGTGATCTCTCTTTGAGTGCCCCTGTTCAAGCTCTCCCACCACCTATGTGTAACTATCAATGGGCAATCTACTACACTCTCAGTCAAAATGTAATCGATGTACCCATTCACCTCTCCTTCCTGACGTGTGACCCAGAGACTACAGGTGCGTTGACCCCAAGCCCTACCGTGGACAGGCACCTTGAAAACTGACAATTCCAAGCCTCCTCTCCTTCTAGGCTGCACCGTTAGCTTAGCTTCGTCGAATTCAGTCTCGGTCAGTGTGACCGCGCAGGAGTTAACCTGGGCCTCAACACCGAAAAAGCCAGTGCTAGTCTGAGTGCAGTGTATCCTGGACAAAGAACCAGGCCACGACCAACTCCGCATCAGCCGCCAGTTGTCCTCCTGGCGGCTGGACCTGTGATCTTGCTATCACCCCATCTGTGTATGAGGTCAAAGGCCATCTGACCTGGATAAAGCCTTACAACCTTTGTTCGGACTGCAAAGATGGGGATTACACGACCGAGTATCCGATTGCAGATTCGCAGGACAAGCCGTTGGCGAGGGACTGGGCTTGTGCCTATTCGGATAGAAAGGGCTGGGCTGATAAGGGTGCGCCGCCGAAGTGTCCTCACAATTGTAATGGGTCTCAGGTTTTGCATCGCGTCAAGAATTTTTTCCTCGATTCGGACCCGTCTAAGTAGGTGGGTCAGCTAGGTCCGACTTTATGATATTGCGGAATATAGACTCGGAACTGAAGATAAGAATAACACATTAATATTCGCAGTCTATAGAGTTCGTACCCACCATCAAGGCATTCGAAAAGAACATTATGTGACTGTTGTAGAAACCTGAGAATTGAGCAAGCCAGCTTTCTGTCTATATCCGAGTTGTTTGCAGTGAGCTTTTAGCTCCACTGGGGCAATAGCATGAATGCCCTCAAGGGTTGTGGTCATAGTGATAAAGAGGCGCAACCGCTTCACCATTAAGCACATGCATATTCATTCTCCGCCCATCTCCCTTCTCGCGCACTTAACTCCGGAATATTGAAGTCGACAATGCGCGCCGCGAAAGACATCCGCCGCTTGGCGGCCACACTAGCAACCTGAGCGAGACCATGAAAACCCGATGGGCTATGTCTGTCAAGTATGGCACTGTAAAGTTGGGTTGGAGGGATAAAAGGGTCTTGCCTGCCGAAGTCATCGCGTGCCTCGACTTGCTTCCGCTTGCGCGACGACAGGGAAGATGATAGACTAGACTCGCTCCATCCGACCAACTCAGCAGAAGCAACGCTACCATCACTTCCGATGGACAACGACTTGCAAGGGATATCAGCGGCTCGTTGACCCCCAGACGTGAACGTGTCCACGTCAATGATATTCGTTTCACCCGATGCACTAAATACCCAAACTCGAGCTCCACCGTGGGAAGCTTGAAGCGACAGCTCAACCACATCGTCCATTCGACCAATTTCCTTCCCATAGATTTTAAAAGGCCACATCATTGCTGTGGGCCTATAACTCACGCTAAGGAGGAATTCCCAATCACCGTTTTGGTTTGGTGCCACACTCTCACAACGCTTCTGTGCCCTTTCGCTATCAAGAAACCAGTCTCTCGCTAGATCACTATCACCCATAACATTTTCCCCTTGCCTCTCACGTTCTTTTCGGATAACGTTGAAGACGTTCGGCGGCACGGAATACAAAACAATTCGGTCCCCGTACGCAGCTACCACCCGCAGGCCCCAATTCAGGTCCGACCCTGCTGCGAAGACAGTAGGCGCCAATCCTTCTTTCTCAGCTTCCGATGAGTCCTTGCCGAAAGGTGGTATGCAGACAAGGGCTCTCATCAAACTAGTGGGGCCACCGAAAGGTGCATCAGAACCAATACAGAGCAGACTAGTGCGCGGCTCAATGAACAAGATATGTACTCCATCGTTGACTGGAATGGCCCGGTAGTAGTGGCAGTGGGTTGCCTTCACTGAACTGGGATTGCTACTCTCTCCTGGGCTCCATCGAGCAAAGGATCGAAAGTCTTGTTTGTTGGAAGATGAGTTATAGCACGTATAGCCTGGCAGACCTGGACCAGCAAGGGATGAGATGAGTCGAAGTTCCGTAGGCGTCTCTGATCGGTTGGGAAGGAAGTGTAGGATTTCCGACGGTTGCGATATAGGGATATATTTCCGACAATTTTGCTTTGTGCTTTCATCAACCCAATGCAATTCGATACCAGCGCCAGAGCCGAAAGCCACACATCGACGTCCGGGGCAGATCGCTACACCCCGGGGTGGATCTTCACTAGAACATACATCGTGATAGTAGCGAAGAGAAGTTACTTCCATAGGCCACATTCTAGGATAAGAATCACCTGTTTCGTCATATGTATTCCCCGCCGATCCGAAGGCTATCGGTTCAACAGCATCGGAAGGTACCAGGTCGCACACCAACCCTAAACGATTACGTAGCAATGCTGCGATACCTAGCCTCGAGGTGCTAGTATCAATTGTAGCGGAAACCACTTCGGTGGGACATAGAATGCTCGTAATAAGGGCGACATCTACGTTTCTCGTATCTTCTGTAGGTAAAGATAAGGTGCTCCTAGTGCTCCTGTTGAGTAGACGGTACACGTAGATTTTGCAACCGGCGGTTACTATCAAATAGTCGCCGCAAGCACTGACATGGAACCGAGATATGACCGCAGCATCGCTCTGGGTACTGTTGGGCCTTGTAAAGGCCAAATTGTAAGGAGCATCTGCAACATCCTGCCCTGTAGAGAGCTTTGAGAAATCGACAACAGTTGTCTTCAAAAAGCCCGCCCGCTCCACATTCACCTTTCGACCAGACAAGATACATTCTGTGGCAAAACGCCGGCTCATTCTCCATACAAGGCTCTCTTCGCGAGGCTTCGAGCAAGGTCGCCGCGACTGACAGTCTTGCAGCCAGGAATCCCACCAGCCAGCCCGCTTGAGCATACTTTCCAGAAGACGCTCATTGAGGCTGACTCTCATCCACTGTGAGCATGCCCGTCGGGCATTATCAAAATCCCGTGGATTTAACATGGAAAATATCTGCAGAAGAATTTCAGGAGGTACAATATTTGCGACTGGGCGTGAGACTGGTATAGTTTTGTCAATTGCTCGAGACCAGGACCTGCAGGTCAAGCGCAAAGATTGGCGGGTTTCACAAGAGACGAAATCTAGTAGCTTTTTAACCACATCTTGTGGGATTCCAAGCACTTCGGAGATACGTGGGGATGTACGATCATTTCCAGTCTCCACCCCATTGTAGTCTGACTTTGTGGCACACGCGTTCCAAATGGAACCTTTCTTAGATATCGAACGGGAATCCATTTCTGACGGCGTAGGCACTCTGGTGATGCGTAATATAAATGATCGAAAGATAGATGGACGAAAGAGTGCAGACCCACGAGCCTCAAGTGGAAAACGAGGTAAATCAAGAATAGGGGATTAGAACAAATACCAAAGTCCGCGAGATTTGGGTTGTATCTGCATTAGGTCGTTCAACAATTGAATCACCCAAACGCACTGATAAACATGTTAATCAGCCACCGACTTGTAGCATTGCTGAGTTATATCTTAATACATTGAAGCTCTGAAAATGGTCGCGGAAGGTTTAAATCATAAGTTTCAGGTAGAGAATGATAAAAGATGGTATGGACTATTGAACTCAAGGCATCGAGAAGAGAAGCCCTGCGGACATTGTCCCCCTTTATCGCCTTAGTAGACCACGGCTGGCATTTTATTTCCGTAATAGCCGTTCTGACGTCGACAATACGGTTCTAAAGCCAGGGACTGAATCGAAACTAAGGTGCGTACTCGGCATTGGGCTGTTGGATTGCGACGACCGGGAGCGGTGAGGAAGAGGTGGGCTCGGCTTTGCGAAGCTCCACATGGTTGGCGGGCGTCAATTTACTCTATAGTGAAAAGAAGAAGAATTTGTGCGATCACTGGTTCGCAGTCGTGGAGGTCGGCATCGCCCATGGAAGTTTAAGAGTACATCCGGTGGTGCTGGCCGCTGAGCGATGGAACGGGTGGGGACTAACAGACGGCGAGAACGAGTCAAATTAATGACGGCATATCGTGCGGAGAACTGAGACGAAATCATGAGCGGGTCTCTGGAGGGAAGACTACAATTAGCTGTTTTGATCTCTTGACGGATGAATGGTCACTGCACGATGATGGCCATTATGCCCCACCCCCTTACTTACTGAGGTAACCTTGCTGTACATCTTGAGGTTAACAAAAAGTCGATCTTCTCGATAGTTCCATCCAGTTTGGATTATCCAGAAGAATGAACGGGAGAACGAGGCAAGCAGTGTGTAGTACGGGGAAGGCAAACAAACGGAATACACTAATCGCCGAGGAATGGAAGGCTGATATAAATCTGATTCGGAAGCGTCAACGTATAGATTAATGAGAGATGTCACACGCAATCTATCAGAGGTAAGACCCATGACACAGTAAGTACACCGACGTAGTATAGCCATATTATTTGGAAATCTCCATTACCTAAACAGCACATGTATCTAGAAACTTAGGGTTCAAATCCAATCCACCAGAGGCAAATGGCTCAAATGGCTCAACATCGCACGTGTGAAGGAATATGTGTAACTATAAGTTATTATACAAAGGTATTCGATCTGTGAGCATTATATGATGGCATGAAAAATTTCAGGTAGATGCAACTATACACGATGAATCAATAGACAGCAAACAAATTCAAATCCAAAAAAGAACAACAAGAAAAGAAACTATGATTATGTGATATTACTAATAGTTTGGGGTGGCATAGCGTCGTATATCATGATATACTCAGAGAAATTGAGAAAGGGTATAATATCTATGATCGGTGACAATGGGGAAAAGCAATCCAGATCAACGGTGAGAGACAGAGGTGAGAAGGGCATAAGAAAAAGGATATGAAGGAGTTCATCGTATCCCAGGTATCGGATTCGCTCTTTAGCCAAGGCATCAGGCCGAGGCATCGTTGGGTGTTTCATGGGCCTCGAAGGTCCCTCGGTACTCGCTAACATTGCGGCCTGGAAGCCAGACGCCATCAAGAGGCAGGATAAGGCTGGGATTGACATACTTGTTCAGTCTCAGGCCCAGATCTTGCCCACCGATCCGAATTGGGAGGGCATCACGATCCAGGCCGGAGGGAGAAGAGAAGGTCGACGGTGAAGGGGACACATCTCCGCCGCAATCTCGGTCGATACTCTTCAAAGCAATGAACTTCATCAGCGGCTCATAACTCCGAGAAAAAAAGTAACTGAACCACACCGTTGTACCCAAGAGAGGCACAAGGATCAAGGAGCGCGTGATTGCCGTGCGCAAGGCCAGTACACCTATCATGGCGATCTGGAACACCATCAAGCCGACCAAGACCCGACTGCATATCATCGGCCATGCACGCCCAGTAGAATGCTGCTGATGGTCCATTGCATATAAGAGTTGGTACTTGTATATGAAGTTCCCAATAGTGAAATATACCAGTCCGAATAGACAAATCAACCATGAGCTTGGGAACACGCTGTACACCACGCAGATGATCAGAATGAGAATCGTCTGTGGAATTGAATACCCATAACTAAAAGTCGGTGGCGCAGATAGCTCGGCATAGTCTCGTGGTGTTCTAGCCTGGAAGAAATTGATGGGATACATTGCAACACTTCCGAACTCCAAAAGTCGGAAGGGGAACATTCCCACTCCTTGTAAGATGATAAGGTTGATGTAGAATGGTGCAAAGTTCTCTAACGATTTAGCTAGCGCAAACGCGATGGTGGTCGCATCTTGGAACGCGTCGCGTAGATGTTTGAAAAGTTCATAGAATGTCGTTGCTGTTCCAAAAACAGTAAAGACAAGGAAAAGATTGAAGAAAGAGAAAAAGAAGTTTTTGGAGATGACAGACAACTCGACGTCGCCACGCGATGTCATTCCCTGAAGGTTTGAGAGCCCTGGCGTACGTTAACACAAAGCAATTCGTGACCCGCCCATGGAGGCTCGGACTTACAGTTATATAAATAAGGCACAGCGACAGTCATCAGCGAGAGAACCAAGGTCGGAAGACCGGTCTGTACAAGCGACTTTGCGAGGGGATTGCGAGCCAGCGCTTCGGCTAATTGAGGGAACACTTTGTCTAGAGTCTCCAGTTCCAAGAGGTACGCCAAGGGAACAAGGAGTACCGACCAGAAGATTGTCAAAAACCCAATAACTCCTGTAATAGACCAGGACTGTAGCATTCGTCTCGAACGTGGCAAGTATGTATTCTTCCACACAACGTCAGCTGGTGCTGGCGCCAGTCTGGCAAGCAACTGCATCGGATGCGGATCGAGGATAGCCTGAACAACCATCTGAGATGCAAAGATAGACTCCATTGTCACAAATGCCAATTCGGTAGGAGGATACTCCTTTTGCCGCGCCGCTTGGATGTCTTCGTCAATCCTCCGCAACTTTTCTTCAAAGTAATCTATCGCATCGACTTTCCGGTACCGTAGATTCAATGGCCCGTACCATAAGCGAATACTAGGCCGTTTGTGCGCGTAATCCGCAACATGGTCTCGTCCACTCTCTGAAAGGAGCTGAATGCGCTCGTTGTCATCTTCAGAGAAAAGGCTCGACCCGCGCGGCTGATGATGAGATAGCGGCAGAGTAGCTGCGCTTGCCCTCTGTCGTTTGTAACCCAAGTGCTTAGTCCATGCCCGTTCGAGATTCCGTAAAATTTGTAACCGCTCGTCGACGAGGTGGTCTATTTCGCGCCAATCATGGCATAAAGTAACACTCTCAACCTTACCAACCTGAAGACCCTCCATGAATTCTCTGATCTTCTCTTCAGACGCCATGTCTTGCGGAATTCCGGATAAGCGGATAGTCCGATCGGTGGTGCTGGTCTGAGTGCCGAGATACTTTTGTCTGATACGAATAATCTTGTTCGTCTCCTGAAGTAGCATATAGACGGCCAATCCGCTGAATATGTATGTGAATACAACATACATCCACAGATAGTTCGGATCGGTAATGGGCTTCTTATCCTTGCCTCCACCCAGAGCATCATCATCGTCCCAACCTGGAACACCCCTTTTCCCGGTATACTTGTAATGAATCGGAAGTATAATGATGACGGCGAGTATGAAAATGGCTGATAAAAATCGGATCGCAAATTTGAAGAACGATAGAAACTATTACATCCTGTGTTAGTGCCAGTTTGTCTTAGCACACGGTGAAAGCATATCGATACTTACAACAAACGCATCCAGGCCCGCAGAATGCAATACTTCCTCTTCTGTTATCCTGTAAAGCACAGGAATCCATCCGAAAAAGCTGTCAGGAAGTTCCGGCAAGTGCGAAGCTGCGCAACGTTGTCGTCTCCGTGCGGCGTACAGCTCCGTCCACTTCGGTCGCAGGACCTACAGAAGCAACTTTTGTCAGAAAAAAAATAAGATCACAATGCTCCAAGAGACAGTACGCACGCAAAAAGATAAGAAGGCACTCAGCCCGAGTGCCAAACTAATGACAAGCTGGGTATATAGATCACGTTGACCTCTCGCTTGGTCGCCCCAAGTTGGCTCATGTCCTCCACCAGGCCTGTCGCCTTCAACTACGGCGGTCAGCATGGCCGCCGCCGCCGCCTCTGTGAGAGACATGTGTCGAGGAGCAGCAATCTCGTGGTATGGTATCTTGAGTTGACAAAGATTTTGGTCAATGCATATGGGGAACCTTCGGTACTTTCGCGGCAAAGATGCGTAAGCCAAAACAACTGACGTCAGGCAGGGGGGGGGGGTGTCGTGTGATGAACACACCGTCGCAGGCCGAATCCGCTTCTGTATGAAAGCTGCGCTAGTAAACTATTAAACGGAGGAAGCCTCCTGTCTAACAGACTCAAGAACGTGAGCGGTAAAATCTGCAAACTCGCTTGTGCTTAAACTTCAATAAGCTCTTCGACGATTCCGAAAGTGGTAAGTTGAAAATGAGTTGTGCTTTTCGCTGACTCAGCAATCACTTATGTCAACGTCGGACAGCTATTTATGCAGAGTCATATGACAACAAAAGGGTAGGAGAAAGTAAGAGAGGGAAAAGTGGCGGTATTCTACTGATTCTATGATTCTATGAAAAGTGGCTAACCGGCATATGCGCGTATGTCCATCTACCGTCCCATTGTACAATATGTTCTCAACGCCTCTACGCAGTTTTCAACGCATAGCTTGAAGCATCATAGTAGAGATCTAGCAAGCACCCTGCTGACCATGCTTGCGTGGGAGACTAGTGGGTGTAAATAATGCCATTAGTGACCTAGACCACAACACCATTAGAGTATGGAAGGTAGTGACTTACAGAGTCTGGGCAGTGTGCACCACCCTTATTTGTCAATTCTGTGAGGCCTTTCCAAGGACTTTCCCTAAGAGCCCGCTTGCACCCTTCTAGGCGACGAGTCACTTGTTGATAAGCCTCTGTCCGCTCCTCTGGCGTCTTTCTGCGAGCTAGATCAAAGTGCAAAAAGGCACGGAGGAAGTATCCTCGCTGCCAAACCCATTCAGGGCCTTGGTGATAATTTCTACCCTTGGAGGTGGCAAAGTCCGTCGAGTCCTCCGAGTTATTATAGGTAGGCCGGTAGTTAAGATCAGATGGGTCGAGAGTCGCCATACCAATAGGACCAAGAAGAACTGAGTCGGCGAGAGCAAGCGCTGTCAATGCTTTGGAAGGCTCAAAAAGGTCCGGCGACACAGTCATGGCGATGGGGAAGTTGGATCGGAGTTGGTAGTCCTCATAGGGCTTGCCTGACTTATACAAATCCTTGTAGATACCACGGCGGTTGACAATTTTTGCATCAACATCGTACTCGTTGTCCTCTTTGGGATTGGGGGGAATATAATAGCAACGCTCAAAATTGCCCTTTATCTTGGCGGCCCAGTCTTTGAACGTGATTGACTTGCCAGCTCCAATATCTACTTTTCCGTGTGGGTAGACGCCCCGTTCGTATAACCTCCCGATCCACGTCAAAGCGCTGTAAAGAAGCCCCGTAATTTCAATGGCCGCACCGTCTCGAGGTGTACCTGGTACTCCTTTGTTCCCCGCCTTCTCACTCTCTCCCATCTTATCCTGCCAGGTTCCACAGTTGGATTGACTACCTCCAAATATCAGACCGGTCTCCCAATCGACTTTGACGTCTATTTGGAAACCTTCTGCCTTCATTTGCACATCGAGCCCGGGACCAGCATTGTACTCTCGGAACGACAGCCCATGAGCATGTCGTTGGAAAACTTCCTGAACAATTTCTGCAACCGTTGAGTGCTGAGAATATGCACGGGGATCGTCAAATGGGAACCATGTATCATCATAAGGTAGGAACCTCCTAGGGACTTTCTCACTCAGGAGTTCGATGCCATTTGGAACCATTTCGGTATAATCTTGGATAGCTTGTAGGAGAAACCATACAGAATCTCGAGAGTTATAGCGAGGAAGCTTTCCACTGCTCAGCAGGTTAGGAATCATACCATGTTTGAGGACGCTTGCAAAGGCGAGAATATGTTCTTTGGCATCATCAAATCGTCCAGTACAAAGAAGCAAACCTCGGAGAGAAATGAAAACATCTCTACCCCAACACCTTGCCCAGTCCACAGCAAAATGAGGTAAGCCAGCAGCAAGGCTTGCGACATTTTTTGTCGGCCACAGAGAGGCAGACTTCACGTATCCAGTTTGTTGGACGCTGACCATACCTAACTGATGTACGAACTCTTGTCCCTTCTGTATATTTTCTCCAAGAAGCCGGATACCTCGTTTCCAGGCAGAGTTGTAGGCGACTTGGACAATAATGGCAAAATACCGTGGCAGAAGAAAGCTAGGCAAATCACGAACGGCTAGAAACTTGTCCCGCAGCCAGGTTGCCGGTTCGTGTAGAGCTTTGTATCCTTCTTTTTGCGCCACTCTTTCCAAGCGCCCTACAATATAATCGAGGGCCCATTGGCCTTGCCGGAGGTGATCGCAGAGTGGATGCCCAAGCTCGTTGTACCGAATGATGGTTTCGAGGACACTCCACCATCCCTGGAGTCCTGCATAGACCAGAGGTCCATGTTTGGGTATGTCATACACGCCATCCTGACCATCACTAAAATCCCTCTCTTCCGCTTCACACCGATAGAGTACAAAGTTTAGGTCAACTAAACCAACTTTTGCAAATGCGTGATCTGCACCTTCGGTGATGTGATGGTCCAATCCTGTCGCATGCTCTGCTTTTGGGATGGTTGTTTCGAAGAGCGCAATCGACCCGGCCACAAATGAATCCAGAACGGAAATTGTAGCATCATCCTCATGTTCCTCGACTTTAACCCCGTCAATTGCTCGAATTGTGCTGGGCAGCCCTCTTAAATGGCTTTTGTCTGCCAGAACTTTCGCTTTCACTTCGTCCCCTGTCTCTACCTCTAGCAGCCATGCCCCAATCTGTTTGACTCGTGTGCCTACCAGATGGGTCGGCGCAAGGATGGACTTTCCATCCTGACCGGGAAAAGAGGTATGTGCGATCAAGAAGACACCCTTCCGAGTCTTCGGATGAACTCTATGGACAGTAATATATTCGCCATCATGGTGGATATGAGTCTCATCATATCCGTCGAGTCCCATGTTGGTATGAAGCTCATTCAATAGCTTCTTGATGTTGCCAATGCCACCTTCTGAAGTCAACTCCGCACTAGAGGGTTCTGAAAATGCCGAGGAGTACAGCCGTGTCTCGTGGACGAGATCCACCAATTTTGGATATACTTCATCATAGCCCATAACACTTCCTATAGCTGACGCGCACATCGCAACCAGAGCAGCATTTGGAAGCGTATCTGCTGCTGTTCGCTTTTGGGCTGGCATCTCATTATCGTGTGTACAGTCCATGAAGAGCGCCTGGACAGGACACGGGCGAATATGAGAAATACTCTCTTCCCCACTATCAGCAGTTGCAGAGGCTATAGCATGGCTACTACCTGCAGTAGGTAAGTCAAGGTCAAAGCTACCAATAGGACGCCCTCCATGGCGGTGCACAAGTCGACTTAGCTCCCCGTTGCTCCAGGCCTGCATGGCCTCCCGAATGAGTGCGTTAATCCCCAATCGTTTGACAAAAACGTAGTCGGCTTCTTCAGAGCCCGTAAACAGCTCGGCAAAGACTGTCAGGTTGGGTCGAACTTTCCGTGCCTCATCGAGCAAGAACTCCGCAACTGCTAGCGGCGTTGAATGACAATTGTCGATCCGAAACCCTGAGAAGTATTTTGCCATGAGGCGCGTGTACTTGGTCATGAAGTTCCAGAGGAATGGATTGTCCTCTGGGCCTTTGCCATATCTGAGCTTCACACAATCACCCCATACAATGACTTCACGTCGTAGATAAGCCTTAGAGTCAGGGCCAGCGTTATCCCGCATCGCGTCCGCATTCCATATCCAACCATTATTAACAAGAGCTAATGCTGTCGATTTGTGCTTTTTGGTAACTTCATTGGCAGGCAGTCTTGTGAAATATGTCTCAATGAGTGGGCTCTCCTTGGTGACAGGGCCAAGCTTCGGCCCATGGCTATCGATTCTCAGGTACTTTATACGATTGAAGACTTGATCCATTATTTCGGATACATCTTCGTCATATTCCTTGTAGTAAGGCAGGTTGACCTCATCGAATAATTTAGATAGATCTCTCTCCACATCCTTATTGTTGGAGGCCGAAGGACCAAAAAGAGTAGTTATAATGGCCACACCAAATTCGTCATCGACCGCTCGAGTGAACCTTCCAAGTATCCGTCCGGATGTTGGAACTGCCTGCTCACGGATGAAGCTTGCCTGCTCCTTCAGAGTCAAATTTTTGAAGTTTTCGAGACCAAAACGTGACCATTGATCTGCTCCCAAGTCAATAGCCGGGGAGTTTCTCCATTTGTCAAGGATCCTCTGGGTATCTCCCTTCACATCAATAACATAGTACTCCCATAGCTTCAAGTCAGCTATAATCCGATCACGCATTACATTCATGACGACAATCAGATCATCAGTGGTCTTAAATTCTGTTGGGAGACCCAAAGCTTGCAGATTCTGTCCGAATTCCAACAAAGCAGTGTCTAGTTCCAATGCCGCCTCAAGCCACGGAGCTGTTTCAACACTGTAACCGGCCTCAGGATGCTCCTCAAGCCACTTACTGTTATTTGCAGTGTGGTTCCAAACAACATCCGTCAGCGACAAAAGCCCATATTCATTTTCCATTTTCGTTACCATCTGAGCCACATCATCCTCCCCGTTGGGAAAAATGACCTCGTCGAATTGTAGCTGATCAAAAATACTGTACGGGGAATTTGAGGCTCCGCGTTTCATCAACGGCGTAAAATGAACCATGTTGTATTTGCGCCGACTGATACCATTCAGGTGATTCTCCCAGTCAGCTGGGTATCTACCCATGAACTTAGAGATCACAGAGAATATTGAAAGAGCATTGAGTGGAAGATCACGGCCACCGAGGGTTAAGCTTGGCGCAACATCGATGTAATGCGTTGAGGCTTTCACTTGTTCCGACGCCTGAGTCGAAGTAATGGAGAAATCGGGGAGCGGGGTGTAGGTTGTGTAAAAAGCGAAAGACCCTGGAGAAGTAACTGGTATATCGATCTGGATATTCTTGTTGAAGTCTGGATATAATCTACTTCTGTCTCAACAAACTGGATGGTAAGAAAGCCGGAAGAGAGATAACGCTTTTACCTAAAACCGCGGAACGACGAGCGATTGAAGGGCTTCCCATCCTCAGGGATATTCACCCACAACGTTCCCTCCCTGCATATTGAGCTGCTGCCCTCGATCACGAAGCGAAGCAAGTACGCAGGATCGGTAGGCGAGGGAAGGTAGATATAACCTCCAGGCACATCTGGCGAACCATCGTCCTTCAAAGGAAGCAGATAGACCTGACGTGGAGCGGACATAGTGGTGGACAGGTTCTATTAGTAGTCGCTCAGGTTTCCCGGGAGAGGACTATTATGCGGACTAAATCTGCGACACACGATTGGGGAATGCCTGAGATAGATTTCGGCTGTATGTACCAACAGATATGTTGGTGGTCGTTGTTGATTTCACTTCCAAATGACGTTGATTCCGGCCGATGGGTTGGATGGATTTGTGAGATCGGAAGAGAAAAGTCAAATAATAAGTTGGAGCCGACAAACAAAGACAGCTTTCCAAGTTTCTCAGTTTTTCATTTATGTTCCTGGGCGCGTTGAACCCCGCAGAAGGTCTGACATCATTTATGCAAAGGTGCAAAGGCCTCGACCAGAGGAGAACCTTTTGGGCTTTCCGCACGCACGTGTCACTAGAAACCCAATTCAGTGCAACAAATGAGTCAAGAATGGTAGAATCAATATCTGCAAATTGCTTTCTATAGTCACTGGTCTATGTGCATTTATAACAATACCAACTCAAAAAAACAAAATTATGTGAACGACCTACCGACAAATCTCAAAACGTAAATAATTATAATGCTCCGTAGAAAGGTCTCAGACAGATAGGGGAAACCATCTGGACACCTCACAACTTGGCCAAAACCGCCTGACTCGCGCCACCACCATTCACTCCTTGCGACTCATATTGCGAAACAGATTCCGGCTTGCTGTTATAAAATGGAAACAAATACCCCTGAATTAATAACCGAACCACAAACTCAGGAAAGACAAAACATTAGGTCCTATTTACCGCTCAATATAAGAAGGAATGTCCTCCACAGACATGGTGCCTTCCAAAATTCCTATACAATGTTAGCATGGTTCACATAAGGTAAAAGTCGAAAAGTCGGTACTTACGATATACCGCAGTTAACAAGGGATATTCCTCTTCGACGCCTTGGTTCTTCAAGAACTTGTTCACTTCGACCGCGGTCAAAGTGCCCTGGAGCTTCTGGCCGTTGAGCTCCGTCTCCTCGACTTTTCCGATCGGCTGCTTTCTCTCAATACTAAGCTTGGCGCAACGGAAGTTGCGCCCACCGCTGCAGCTAGTGATCAAGTCGGCAACACCGGCACTCTCCTCGGTGAATGTTCGGGTGTTGATAGTCGCCCCGAAGAACATTTCACCAAACTTGACCATCTCCAACAGGCCAACACGCATGACGGCAGCTTTAGCGTTGTCACCCCATCCCATTCCATCAACCCAGCCTGCGGCTATAGCGACAACATTCTTGAGCGCGCCACCAAGGGAGACACCTGCAACATCGTTCACTACGCTGATATGGAAGTACGGGCGGTGGAAAAGCGACTTCAGAACAGCGTGATCGATGGGAGGATACTCAGAGGGTAGTGCCTGCAGTTTCACCCGAGACAGTTGGCCCGAGACATCCTTGTGCGCAAAATGAACTACATTTACTGTCGACGAGGAAGGCGAACGATTGGGGGAGGGGGCCTTGGAATCTAGATGAGGAGGATCGTAAGCAATGCTTGATTCAGACCACTTCTCCTGGGCGACCTCGCTAGCGATGTTTGCGCCGGAGAGGGCACCACAGTAGATCCCAAGGATCTCGCCGATGGTTTCTGAGAACAGGCTGATTCCATCTTCCCGCACATCAACACCCTTAATGCAAGAGATACCACGTGCATATGGTAGTATTTTGCCCTTGATCTGCTCACAAGTCTTGAGAATGAACTGATGAGGCAGGTTGAATATGAGAATTGTACTGTCCTGAACCGCGTCCACTAGGGAAGGATTGGCGTGGAGATTCGTGGGAAGGTTAATTCCTGGTAGATATTTGACATTCTCGTGTGTCTTGTTGATGATTTCTGTTAATTTTTGGGGACCCTGGCATAGGGCCGAGGAAGGAGTATAATGAGGGGATGTCTTTGGAACTTCCACATTTTCTTCAAAAACCCACATCTGGACATCCTTTTCGAAGATGGCAGGGTTGCTAGCGGTGCTTTCGGCGACGATTTTGGCAATAGCGGTGCCCCTGCTCAATGTTAGCACTTTCTATTCCCGATGGACGTTGCCTTTCGTCGGGCTTACCAGTTCCCTGAGCCTATTACCGTAACTTTATGCTTGCGCTGGTATGGAGCAAGAGTACTCATTTTGGCGAGGTCGTCTGCGGATACAGTATAAGAGCGTAAATGTGTACAGGAAAAGACCTGGGTTGAAGTTTGCTTTGAGAGTTTCAAATTCTTTGAATAAGATGAGTGCAACGAAAATAGAGTGGAGAGTGTCTGTTGCTGGTGAAAAGCCGGGTACCGAGGTAGATCAACCGCAGTGGCAATCGAACGAAGGCAAGTCCGGCGAGATAAAAGATGTACTGGAGAGAGCATCCACGTAATGTTACGAACAAGTTCTCGATGTGGCTCTCTGATGTAAGAGGAAGATGATAAGGCGGGTTGAATACCCGTGAATGTGGATCTTCTCGTCCCGAAGAAACAAAGATTCGGAATCAAAGCGAGGGATATTTTTCTTTTTACAAGCACGTAGAAAAAGAAAAAAAAAAGTCAAAATTACTTATGACGGCGATCAGGTTCGGCTTCTGATCCAAATTCAATGCGTCACACTAGCAGTCGGCTAGCCTAGTTTAGTGCTGTTACTTCAAAACAACCACCTAAAATATTTGCTAATCTATCAGTCCAGGCTGTATCTACTTATCTCAAAAAAGGTGGGAAACCAAACCAAGGAAGGAAAAACCCACGTCGGTGAGTAGTCACGTTGGCGGTGTGTCCAGGGGCTGCCAGGGACCTGAATACTGCATTAGGTTAGTAGCATCTAGGCTAATCCGAAGTTGGATTAGAAAGCGCGCACCCATCGGAACCCGAGGCAAGAAATTATTATCGTGAAGTTTCGGAGTGACCGTCGATCTGATCAATTTTCTCGGCACCAACGATAGGAATCACAATGGTAAGTCATTCTGCCTCTCACATGAAAAATGGTTTCTCGCTAACTTTAGTCAAGGCCCCTGTAAGGTCAATTAAAAAGCAGTCAGCTGTGAAAATGCCGACCTCAGGGAGAGGCGCTCTCCCACCGTCCAAATCCGACCTTTTCGAGGATGATTTTCGAACGACGAAGAGGGATAAACGCATGATCAAACGATCTGCCCTCATGTCGAAAATTGAAAAGAGCTCTCAGAAGTCCACGAAACGTCGACGGGCGTCAAAGAAACTCGTTGCCAACCTAGAGTCGCTTGCCGATGCCCTGCCAGAAACCGAGGTCGAAATGAACGATCCTAGCAATCAGGTCAACGTCATCAAACAGAAGACATTGAGACATAAACCTGGTGCTATGAAGCGTAGACAAAAGTTAGAGCAGGTGGAAAGGGATCGTTTTGCTAAAAATATGGCCCAGATGTCGAGTATCGAGCCAACTGCTACACCGATTCCAGCGTCCGATGATCAGGCCAGCTCGGTGTCGAACCGCTGGGCCGCACTACGCAATTTTATTTCTCAAACGATGGAACAGCAGCCGGCTTTCAAGGCGACAAAGTGAAAAAAGAAGAAAAAGAAATGAAAGAAAAAATACAAGCTCGCTCCTCGTAAAGCTGGAAGAGGCTCACCCAAAACACCTCCCGACACCTAACCCCTACATCCCGGAAACAAGTTCACCTCTTCGAATCATAGTATCCCTTCGGTATTGGTATGCGGCGCATATACCTGGCAAATATCATGACTACTTTGCTGTATATCGTTCAACCGCCGAGATGTTGTGTTTGGCTACAACGAACACTGTCACTTCCAGAGATGTCAATCAGCTTCTACCTTTGCCGTTGCAAGCTTCCAAGAAGCGGATGTCTCCTTACTAAGCTAGCATAGATATCGTGTATCAGCTGGTGGAGGAACAATGGTGGAACCAAAGAATGGATGGCCTGCGCTAAAGGATTCGATATCCTTGTCCGAGCGATCTGGAACCTTACCGGCTCGGCGGCTTGAGAAAAGCCTAGGAATCAACAGTATTAGCAATCCTACGTTCATTATACGTTCCCAAAATTAAACTCGGCGTCTCAATATTTCATTCAATTCGTATAGGATGTCACAGAGCAATTACCACATCTTCAGTGAAATCTAGCAATTATTGCGAGAGGTTGCGCTGCTTGACACTACCTTCACATAAGTTGACCCGGGCGTAGTCTCCAACTGTGGTTGCGGATAGCGTCGGTTGATAAGCATCACGTGCTGCGGGGAAAGCTATGCTGTTCCATCTTATCAATCATCAGCGGAGACGTATTCTCTGCCTCTATTGCTCTTAACCATTCACACCATATAATTGGGGGTTTCTTTGGTGTATTCGTCCGCCCATTATTTGCGCATTTTGTTCATAACACCTTTTCCGCTCGGTCATGCTGAGGCTCCCTCTACGACTCAGTGCACCTCTCAGGGCGCACCGCCGCTCTATTCTCCGCTATCGGCGCGCCCCGAGCTCACCTGCTCCTTGCACACTACGTTGCTTTTCAGGCTCTTCTACGTCTTTCCCGACCCTGTCTGAGTTCAACCGTTCAGATTTCACAAACCAACCCTGGAGTGGTAGCTATGAACCCGGGTTACCGACCCCTGGGCCCTTGGGCTCAACTCCCGCTTTCGGAGCTCCCCGGATTACACCAAAAGCATTGAAGCAGTACCTGGACCAGTTCGTGGTTGGACAGGATCGCGCAAAGAAGATACTCAGTGTTGCCGTGTACAATCATTACCAACGTGTACAAGAATTGCAGCGGCGCAATGAGGAAGCGGTCGAGCTAGAGGCAAAGCGTGCGCGACGGGAAGCTATTGAGCGCCACCCTGTAGAGGGTAAGTCTTACATGGAAAAGGGCCGGAATCCACGTATGCGTCTCGGTTGCGTACTGACATGTGCTGCAGATGAATTCCCAGGCCAACAGCGGACTACACGTCTACCATCGGAACCGAGCTTTTCATCATCCACTTTGAACCAAACAGAGCTTACGGATTCGTCGCCGACACAATTAGAAAAATCCAACATCCTTTTATTAGGACCGTCTGGTGTCGGAAAGACACTCATGGCTAAGACATTAGCTAGAGTACTATCAGTACCGTTTACCATTTCGGACTGCACGCCTTTCACGCAGGCTGGGTATATCGGAGATGATGTCGAGGTGTGCGTGCACCGGCTTCTAGCTGCAGCCAACTATGATGTCGAACAGGCAGAACGCGGTATAATTGTTCTGGACGAGGTTGATAAAATTGCGGCCGCTAAAGTCAGTCATGGCAAAGATGTGGGAGGCGAAGGAGTTCAGCAAGCCCTTCTAAAGATTGTTGAGGGTACAACGGTACAGGTGCAAGCAAAACAGGAAAAGAGCGCCCCTCGCGTCGGTGGAACTCCCAATACATATCCGTCGAACAGCCCACTAGGTAATTTACCCTACCCGCCATCCAATGGTGGCGGCATGCCGCAGAAAGGGGAGATTTACAACGTACGTACGGATAACATTCTCTTTATTTTTTCCGGCGCCTTTGTCGGGTTGCACAAGGTGGTAATGGATCGGATATCGCGCGGGTCTATTGGCTTTGGACAACCTGTTCGGACGCCATCAAGCTCAGATGAGCGGTCTGGACAGTCAGCTGCTGCAAATAACCAACCTATTCCTATTCTGCCCGGATCGGAGGAAGAATCTTTGTACAAAAAACATCTCCCATTCTTTACCTCTGCTAGCCCTGTGTCGTCTGATGGTGAGCCAACCTACTTCAACGCCCTTGACCTCATCAATCCTACCGATTTACAAAATTACGGATTCATTCCCGAATTAGTCGGCCGTGTTCCAGTCACCGCTGCTCTCTCCGCACTAACGCAGCCCTTGCTTGTACGAATTCTCACTGAGCCCCGCAACTCATTGGAAGCGCAGTACACAACCTTGTTCTCATTATCGGGCATCGAGCTCCGCTTTACAACTGCCGCCTTGCACAAGATTGCAGCCAACGCCTTCACGATGGGAACCGGGGCGCGCGCCCTCCGAACAGAATTGGAGACCATCCTTAGTGATGCCATGTTCGAGACCCCAGGTTCAAGTGTCAAGTTCGTCCTCGTTACAGAATCTGTAGCAAGTCGCAAAGAGAAGCCTGTGTACCTTTCTCGTGGACAAGGTGGACGATTCCACGCCATGATCGCTGCGGAGGAAACCAAATGGGAGGAGAAGCAACGCCGCGAGAAGAAGCTGGAAGATGACAAAGCTAAAGTACAGGTCGCTTCGGAGAATCCTGCTATCTCTAATTTTCAGGAATACCGGACACGAGCCACCGGTTTCTAGTTGATGCTTTGAGCCTGTTTTGGATATTTCGCATTCTGTATATGTGACGTGTATTGCTTTACAGTCAGCGATGAATTACTTAGTATACCAACTCCTGTGAGGACTTTTTGTTGTTTGTGTATGGCGTTTAGTCTGTCGGCCTTTTGACTTGCTTCTTTATGATATATTCTTTTTGACCCGCATTATTCATATCGATCATGCCAACATTCCCATGCTTAAGCGTCAACTTGTATTTTACAGTGGTGTGCTAAAAGTATGTAACTATCGCAAATGTACATAACGCCACCGAAATCCCAGATCGAGCTATTTCTCGCTCGCCACAGAAATTGTTCATCTTCAGATCACTGGTATGGTTGAGGATAGCTGTGTTTCAGGGAAGGAGCATAGGAAGGCGGAGCTTTAGCGACAGCGGACTCTTTAGTGAAACCAGGCTTAGGAGTTTGAGGTGTGAAGGGAGTCTGAGGATTCGTTCCTACCGGAGACTTCGACTTCAACCCAGGGTGCTTTAGCTTCTCCCAATAGGCTGCATAGTCGATTTCCAGGTATTTCATGATTGCTGGAGAGCCCACCTTGATCTCGAGATGTTGCCATTCATCCCAGCGCTGGAGTGGTCCAACTGATGTGAGCACGTTGAACTTCCGGAACTGGTGGCAGTTGATCAGGGCCCAACCAGCGAAGAACTCGATGAGATGATCGGCGTTTCTCTGTATCTGGGTAAGACCCTTAGGGATCTCCCGGTTGTCGTCTTCGGTACGAGAGCCATACAACGGAAGTTTCGTAGGAGAGATGACACTATTTAGTGCATAACCGTATTCAGCGCCAGTGAGAATCTCTCCGGGAGTCGCACCTCCAAGAGCGGTTATCTGTAGGATGAGCTGGTACATTGCGAGCCATCTGAAGTTTCTCTTAGACCAATACAACCAAATCTAGCGAAGCAGGGTGACTTACAGGTAAGTCGGATTCTCGACGGCGTCGATCTGCTTTAGCAGCCAATTCAAGATATCCGGGCGGAACATTAATTTGGTTGTTCCAGGATACCTGCCCCTCGCGTACTCCACAAACCAGGCCAGTATAATGACAGTCCCTCTTGGATCGCACAACATGTAGTCTTCGGTGATCAAAGTTACTTGACCATTTGAAAACATGCGTTGGAAATGCGGTTGGTTGTCGCCAGATTGCCTGCTTAACGAGAAGCTCCAGAAGCTGAATGTTGGTTGACGACAAAGGTAATTCAAGTTTCGTAATTTGTAATAATCCAGAACGCTTTCGTGGATCTGTTCTAGTGTTAGCTTATCCATATATCAAGGATGCCGTTTGTGATATCGCATACCAGAGTAACTCCATTCTTGGCTTGCGTGAATTTCTCCCAATCTTCAGGTGTGCGGTTGGAATAAATAATGGCCTTGTATCTGTCGCTGCTGTGTGATTTGAGAAATTCAATGAGAAGCTGGCATTCTTCAATGCCTCCGGAGCCTTGTGGGAATAATACACAGAAAGATCCTGCCAGACGCCCCTTTCCCGCAACTGTTGCCAATTCTTCGAAAGTCACTCCAAAGCGACTCTTGAAGAGAGAATTTAAGCTAAGGGGAAGTTGAACAGCAGGCTGCGGCTTCACATTGCCGCTAGTAGTAGCTGTCTTGGAACCCCCAGCACTCTGATCAATATCCATGAGATCGCCTTCAAGTGAAATCCTTTGTGCGGTTTTTATCGAATCCTTTGAAGTTGATACTTTTATCCCTTTGGTTACGGTGTTCGTATCTGACCTTGGTTTCAGACCTATGTTTAGGCCTTGAGCAGTGAAGTGACGACTGTCTCCATGTGGGCGAGTCCATGCACTTTGCTTGTTGTTGGCGTAAACAGTGTTACTCACAGCAGAGTTCACCGCCCCAGAGTTTGCTTCTATCAGATGGTCACGTTGTCTCTTATTACCAAAAAGGAGCCGTTCTATGGGCCCAAGAGAACTTTTGACAACAGTGTAAAGGAACACCTCTGGCGGCCCCCTAAAATCGCCATTAAGAAACCGAAAATCCACGGAGTCTGGAGGATAAGCGAGTAACACATCGCGATCCTGATGAAAAGATATAGCCACTTGCTTTTTGCGTCTGAGCTCCTCTCCGAATTTGAATATACCTGGTTCAGTATCGTCAAATCCTTCAATCCAACCATTCCAATGTTTTCCAGTGTTTGTCTAGTATCCGTTAGTGATCTAGTTTACTGATGCAAAACAAATACAGCTAGCCGGTGTATGTTCGACTCACGTTCTTGCACAGAGCATTGTAATCCGTGATGTTACAGAGGTGTTCAAACCAGACTTCAATCCGGTGAGACTGCTTAGTCTTCAAAAAATTAGACCGTCTGGAATTATCCAGACCGCATAATCTGGATTCGCCAATCTCTTTTTTGTCTTTCCCATAATACAAGGTGACCAGCACTTCTCCTGGATTGACAAACAGCCCTGATTTGGTGAGATAACGAGCCCCCCAGCCGGGTTTTCGTCGTGGGAGATCGAGATCTCGTCTGGGTAAGTCGTCTACAAGATGGGGCCTGTGAGTGTCAGATGAAATCTGGACTGGCGAGCGTGAATCCATGGAAGAAGACCTCGGGGGTTGAGAGGAGGCAGACATGTCTATATCAGGAGCATCACCACTTTTCTGAGGTGCGCCTGCGCCCGGCTTCGTCCCATTGAGGGTTGTGACGTGTTGAGGTCCAGACTTGGCTAGGGTGGCAGCTGGAGTAGAAGGCCACTCCGAGGGCCGGATGAGCTCCAACTGGCTGATGTCTGGGGCTGGTTCGTATCCCCTTGCCTTCTCATATCTGTTTTTCTGTGACAAATTTTTAAACCTTTTGGGGGTAACAGAAGGATCAGGATCATGGGTTTTCCTAGGACGAGCACGAATTAGGCCCCCCGGTCGAGTTCCAAACCCAACTGGAGGTGGTCTTGCCGGCCCATCGCGAATTGATTGAGAACGAACAGGCACGGCCTGGGCTTTGCTTGGTGCAACTTTGCCTGTGCTTATAACTGAAGTTTCAACACGGGGGTTCGCTTTTGTTTCAGGATCTGTACCGCCTAGGCCTTTTGATCTGGTCTTGGAGTCGGCGTAAGACTGCTCCGGCCACTTCCTCGCAAGGGTTTGTCTCTTTGCATGTCGCCTGCGCACTCTTTCCAGATGGGCTTCTTCGGCTTCCTGGAGACGCCTATTGTACTCAGAAAGATCAAAGGCCGATAGCCTCCCTGCCGCGATTTCCCGCTTTTTTTCTTCCCAGTCGAAGAGGGTCTGTTCATCATCAAACTGAGCGGCAGTCTCCCAAGTACTTCTCTCGACAGGATAGTCTTCCCATCCTACAAGGTATTCAATTCCCTGCGGAGTTTCACGCTCAGCATGGATAGTATCCACAAAGTAATTCTCCTTCTGCGGGCTAGGAACCGTAGAACTCAGAGAGATATCATCATCACTGACATCAGCCATTGCCACATTAGAACACCGCTGCAGAAGCAGCAGTGCCTGAAGTGGCAGAGGCGCAGCAGACAAGCTGGAGCGTGATTAAGCCCGGTCAGTAATGCAGTATTAAAGGTCCTTCAAGGGAAATGAAAAAAAAGCAAAGATACGGTCAAGCTATGGAAATCGCATCCACCATCCATGAAAATATATAAAAAAACGGATGTATGGCCTGTTAGGTATTCGGTGAAACCTTCCCTCGGCCTTTGCCGAGGATAGACATGTACAGTGAGGCACGTATAGCAAGAACACCAAAGGAAATGCTATGAGCTTCTGTGATTAATTGTTGCCCTAACACATTTTTCTGTCGCGTTTGTCTGTAAACCTTGGTGAACAATAATGACGACTGGCAACCAGATGTGGCACGTGACCACACACTATCCCCAAACGGGGGATGTCCGCTTGGCAGCGCGTCAAGCAGGGGCATGGCAGGGGAGTGAAAGACATCTGGATAACCTCCTATCCTCCTGCCTCGCTGTCCTCCTCCCCTTAACCAATACCAAAAATACTGCCGTGAGTTCTCACTTTACCCTTCCACCCTTATGATCTTGTTTCACTTTTGGTTCCTGTCATCCTGCACTTTTTCAGCTGTCAACTAACAAAAGTGTCACTCCTCCCAGGACCAACATTCGCACTGTTGTTGGTTTTGTCTTTTAAGTGCTATTCAAATCAGTCACGTCGAGTTCCTCCGAATTTTTGATCTCATTTCTCTTAGAGCTCAGCAAGCTCTCTCAACCACTTATCATGGCTAACGACGAGTATGATGTGAGTCATTCCTGTGTTATTTCTGTTGCTGCGTGGTTATCTGGTATAACTAATCCGAGTGAATCTGTAGTTTCTCTTCAAGGGTAATGTTGCCACTTCCTCCCGCATACCTAACCGCTGAAAGATTCCCTCCATGAACAAGTCTCTTTCCGCCAAGTTGACACGACTAACTTGCGATGGCCTTGATATAGTGGTGCTTATTGGAGACTCTGGTGTCGGAAAGTCCAACCTTTTGAGTCGCTTCACCCGCAATGAGTTCAACCTAGACTCCAAGTCGACTATCGGTGTCGAGTTCGCAACCCGTTCTATCCAGGTGGATTCTAAGACGATCAAGGCGCAGATATGGGATACTGCTGGTCAGGAGCGTTACCGCGCCATTACTTCCGCCTACTATCGTGGTGCCGTTGGTGCCCTCCTCGTATACGACATCAGCAAGCACCAGACCTACGACAATGTTAACCGGTGGTTGAAGGAGCTCCGGGATCACGCAGATTCCAACATCGTCATCATGCTTGTTGGAAATAAGAGTGATTTGAGACACCTGCGGGCAGTTCCAACAGAAGAGGCTAAGCAGTTTGCCAGTAAGTTTCCTCTCCATACCGGTGCCTACTTGCTTGCTAAACTCCTGCCAGGCGAGCATAACCTCTCCTTCATCGAGACATCCGCCCTCGATGCAAGCAATGTCGAGCTTGCCTTCCAGAACATCCTTACAGGTTAGCACTCTGGACCAACCCCACGATCTCGTGTTCCTTAGGCTCACAATCCGTAGAAATTTACCGCATTGTCTCTAGCAAGGCTCTTGACAGTGGTGACTCGGGCCAGGCCGGTCTTGGTGACCGTCGCCCGGTGGTGGATATCAGCACTTCTCAGGACCCTGAGACGAAGCAGGGTTGCTGCTAGTTGATTTATTACTGTTTGGGGATGACACGCCAACCGCAACGATTTTTATTTTTTATTTTTGTGATGTGATAATTGAATGGTCTTGATCTTTCTTTTTGTCTGTTACTTAGCCTCCGCGGAGATGATACACAAGAGGAACGTTGTTGGGAACGGCATCCAGGGACACACGGTCATTGTATTCGTGATGCTTGTCGGACATCACATTCTAGACATCATTCTGTTGAATTTTCCCCTTTCCCTTCCTATATTTGTTTCGTCCTCACCCCCTATGCAATTGATATTTCCTTGTCTTCTGTCTTCTACCGACATCCTTGTATCTGCCTTGGCACGCTTATGTACCCTTTTCTCGGTCCTGGCCAGTTAAGAAAACAACGTTTGGGTTGATTTGTTTATATCGGCGTCTACGTAGGTAGCACAGCGCCAATACGGTCTGTGTATGAAGTTTTCATGGTTGGCAAATAACGAATTAAAGCATTAGCAAACAAAACACCACATTCCCTGAGGATGATTCGATATTCGATACTACCACCGATTCATGCTCTATCCATTATTGATACAGTCAGCGCACCACCGGGCAAGCGAAATAATATAACGAACATCAACGCCCAGGCGGTCTCGTACGGCCCACCGTCCACACGGGGTGCCCCACGTCCAGCCAGAGGTGCCATGGAATACAAGGGACTGTCCACGTACTTTTT